>WOVY01004044.1:0-52500 GCA_013436015.1 Rhipicephalus annulatus
AAAATTGATATCAATATTAAAGTAAGACAATGCATAAGGCACCAAACTAACATGGTGAATAGCGTCTTTTTTGTTTGTTTTTTTGTTTGTTATTTTTTGTCGCTTAATGAGGAAAACTTAAATCATGCATGAGCTTATAGAAGCCAAGTTAATAGCCGTAATCCGAAACGCCATGGTGGCGTAGCGGTGGTCGTCATCTTTGCTCTTTTTGAAAAAATTGTCTTGATTTTCATCCTCTTCCAAAGAGAAATACTTAAAGAAATAAACAGAGAAAGATGAAATGTTGTACGGCTTTCTACAAACTTGACACCTCCGCTTATTTCCTCCTCTCACATCCACTTACCTTGTTACCGACTGGCATGCTACATGCTAGTCCTCAGCGCAAACGTTGTTACTGTAATGCTGTCGTTGCTCTCCATCATTCTTGCTTCTCATTAATTAATAAAGCTTCTATTTAGTCTTCATCTCATGGGGGGTGGGGGGAAGCGTGAACGAAAGCCGTGTTTTGTCTTCAGAAACGCTGACTGCTACGCACGCTTGTTATCTAGAATAGCGAGTGTACGCAAAAAAAAGAAAAGCATCTCTCGAAATTCTTTCCTCTAACCACTTCACCTCTCCTTCCAGAAACGAAGAACTCACTCGTAATACAGACACAGCACGCGCCGGGGAGCGCAAGAGCCTGTTCAAAGGACGCGAGCATTCTTTCACCCGAATAAACTAGGCGTGGAGAATGCAACGGTAAATCTTGAATATGTGCCCAAAGCCTTCTTCTTTTTTTGCAGGTTATGCTCTTTTGCTTAGTTGGCGTCTCGTTTATGTCTTTGATTTATTTTGCTTGCACAGAGATCTGGTACAGATGATACGCGCATATAATGACAGATTAACTATAGTTTACTAAAGCGAGAGTCCCGTCGTTTGTTTATGTTATCTCTGTTTCATGATTCCGGGACTGTATTTCTTTTTTTATGTCTTTTGGGCGAAAGTGCAATGGCGGAAAACGAGACTGGCCTGCAGGTCATACGTGCTGACACGAAAACTTTGCACAATATTCTCTACTTCTGTAAAGGCTTAGATGTGTCAATTAATTAGGATTGACGGGTCTTGCTTGCTAGTAAGTTGAAGCGAGTAACAAGGAAAAAAGTGAAGCAATGATAAGTGTTGCAATAACTCAGCGTTTTACATACTATTTTCTTTCATTGCCGCAAAGAGCGCATATGTCGTGAATAACATTTTTTTACTGAGTTCCACCCACTGTCTTACTCCCTAGGGCGCGGTGTCCAGCAGTTAAGTGAATTACTCGATAACTATATTTTACCAGTTGTCACAACTTCTAGATGTTTATTTCAGAAACAATGTTGCGATACTCTGTCAATTTTTCAAAAAGTGGCATTACGTAGGACTATATTTTATTGACGAAACATGGTACAATACATAGCAACCTTTATCAAAAGCAGACGCTGGTAAGAGAACTTGGAACTTCTCTGCAATTATTCCCGTTACCTCTCACCAATGAGTCCAACTGAGAAGAAGCACTCAGGAGCTCCGAGTTCCACCATCAAATAGAATCAGGTCAGAGGGCTCAAGAACTGCGGGAACCGCCACAACCGTTCCCTGCCCGACTCGGACCGTCGCCTACGCGGTAAAGACTGCTAGGATTTTACTTGTGGACCCCCTGGGGGCTTGAGCTCCTCAGGACCTTTCACTAAAGTTCTTGAATGAGTGACTGACCGTCATATCACGCGAAGCACTGCGTTTAAACACTGGATTACTCTACACTAGTTTAGCCATTGTATATGCAGCCTCGATCACTTATCGTAGCAGATTTACTAGCAACGTATGTTGCAACGTCAAGCAACACTGCTAGACTAGTTACGGCTCCAGGTAACATTTCACTAACTCGCACAGTTGCCACATCGGAATGGCTAATATATTCACGTGTGCTGACTGCAACTGCAAATACACCATCGATCCCTTTCTGCGGAAAATTTGACAAAATGTCAGACCACCCTCTGTGCCTGTGGAGGCTCAAAAGAGGGAAAAAGGAATAAAAGCTTGAAAATGGAGCTAGTTTAATGTCGCGTGCTACTCTGCATGCGCCGGTGATAGGAAAAAAAGAACACAACGAAAATGCGTGGAGTCTGTTGAAGGCCAAAATAAATACGTACAATGAATTTTGGCCAACACGCAGGGCACACACCCTTAGAAAATACTTTTGTTTCTCGTGTGTTTTCTTAAGTATACTCGTATTTGTAGTAATAATAATAATTAGAGCTTAATATTACGAAACTACAATATGACTACGAGGGACGCCATAGCGGAAGGCTTTAGAAATTTCGATAGCCTGGGGTTCTTTAACGTACAACCTAAATTTATGTACGGGCCTCAGGTATATTTTGTCCGCATAAAAAAAGCGGCCGCGGCGACTAGAATTCTATCCCGCAAACTTATTATATAAAACGTGCATGACTGTTGATTGTATGTGAGTCCGTACAGATTTTTTGGCATATCCTTAGCGTCATTTCGTTACGTATCACTCAATCATATTAACACGACACCTTCCCTCGGCATGTTTCGCATAACATCCATTCCTATGGTACATGGAATCTGGCGAATTTTCAATCTGAGATTGTGATCGAAGAAGATCTTTTTTATAAACCAAATGAAATTTGTTGTATTATGACCGCTTCAAAGATTGCTGAGAAAGGTAAAACATTTTTTACACACCCGTCCAGCGTTTGGCGTCACGTATACAAGAACAGCAACAAACAGATGCACATGCACAATCGTCCCACAGTTGGCTATGTAAAGAAGCAAAAGTAAGACTCGGCTAATCCCACTTTTGTTTTGTACAGCAATTCCGCAAGCCTAGGTCAGTGGAGACTGCCCAACAAATAAGCTGCGAGAATATTTCATTGAGATCGCTTTATTTTTTAATGGATACAAGGTGGTGCGTATACGCACAATAGACAATACAATGTGCATTCAAAAAGATTCGGTAGAAGCATTCAGTTCAGTTGAAGATCAAGATAAAAATTTAAATACATGAAAAAATTTCAATTGGTAGTTCGGGCACAGATGAATTGTTTTTCATTTTCGAATGAGGAAGCAGAGAATCCAGGTTACCAACGCCACTCGCGCCTTATTGTCTGGTAGGCTCCCTATGTGCGTGCTAAGAACTGATGTACAGACACACACGTGCAAAATGCGGCGTTCAAGAGTTTACAGGATGCAACTGAGCACGAGAATTCAACAGGAATTGAAGGCAAACACCAAACGTACCAAGAGGAAGATGTTTCCCTAACGGAGTGGTCAAAAAACTGAAAGAGTTACGGAGGCGGAAGACACAGGAGACGACAAACAACAACCTCGGAAGTTATGGAGTGAAGAAATAAAAACAGTTTAAAATGGTTTGAGCAAGAGAAATTCGCGAGCGATAAAAACTATATAGAGGGAGAAAACGGGCTAAAGGATGGATTCAGCTGTGTTAACGCTCGAATGCTTGGGTTAGGGCACCTACATTAATTTAGAGCCACCCTCAAGTTTCTGCCTTTTTCTGAGACCTCCATCTTCTCCTTTTTTTCTCTCTCACTATTTCTTTTGTGTAAGCTAGCGTGATTTCTTCCTCAGGATAGAGTTTGGTGATGACGCAGTGTAGAACAAAAACAAAAAAAACTGTTGGAAGACAACAGTAAGATAAGAATGGAAAGTGGAGTGTTTAGAGTTCAGACGGACGTCGTAAAGGAGAAACTTCAGAATAGTGAAACGGAAAAGTGCTAATAGAGAAAGGAAGAATGAAGCTAAATACAGAGGAAGCTAGCACATCGCGAGGAAACACTGGTGGCTCCTTAGTTTTCGCCGTGGTACACATGAAAGCCCGCACGCCTGGGTAACAAAGAAAACAGTTTGTAGAAAGAGGGAAAAAAGTAGAGGCTCTCTGGTCATAGAGAAGATAGAAGTAGGAAATTAGAATAAAAAAAGAAAAGAAATTCGTAGAGTGCAAGTGTCAGACAACAATGGCCAGGGCGGGTAACGACGACGGTTCCAAATTAAAGCGGAGGCGACAGTCCGTAAAGGCCCTGTGTTTCGGCCCGGAAAAATATTCTTAGGGTGCCGCTGGTTGGACTGTCTCCACCATATACCCATTTATCCGCGCGACTGTAATCTAAAAGGGGGATATATCTTTTGCTCTGGCCTTCTTTCTGTCTTTATAGGTCGCAGTGGGCGGTGGTGCTGGCTTCGGCGCATGCATGGCCGACCGCGTAATATCCGACAAGAAAGATGATCCGCCAGAGGCCCCTTCATACTCAATGGCGGTCGTAAGGAGGTGATAGCAAAGGTTTTTTTTTTTTTTTTGAACCGTTTGCGCGTGACGTGACATGTCGCGTAATTACTCCGCACCCTGATTTCCTCTCTTCCTCTCTATTAAGCTATCTCACTTTATTTTCTCTGCATCCACTTCCATTAGGAAAGTAAAGGACACAAGGTGTTCGCGGCGTCTTCCTTCTAGTGGATGGCACAGCTTTTACAGCTAATGCAGTGTGGTGGATTTGTATTATGACTCTATAATGCTCATGCGCCTTTTTTTTCGCATGGGGCATAGTTGTGCCGAGAATTGCTGAGCAAGAAGTAAAAAAAAGCTAATATACAAATGCTCTCAACGTGCGAATTCATGGCAGTAATACTTTTGCCAGGCATTTAGTAAAGACAGATTTCATTCTGTCATCCTGCATGCATGGGTAAGACTTTTTATCTGCTAGTCGTTAAATTTCTGATACCGTAGTGCTTTGCTATTTTCTTTAAAGTAAAAGCAGTGGTGCTCTATGCGATGTCAATAGTGATGCGCAGAATAAAGGTGTTAATGAATGTTGACGGATGTTAATAGATGTTGATGAGCCACTGGTGTACGCATAAATTTTCTTGTCAAAGTTGTTGTAACCATCAAAAACAGCTGCTGTAAAGCAAAACAAACCAACGAACAAACGAAGGAGCCTGGTTTATCAGTATTTGACGCGTTTGGAGAATAATGATAGCGCACCTATTACTGACCTAATCGGTAGTCATCACTATCACTGAGAGACTTTCAGTGATAGTGGGAGAGACACTGAGACGATCTGGGCAGCAATGCCTTTTGTAATTTGTTTGGGCCAAAACTAGGGTATGTATTGTTCGGTTTTGTAGCAGGGTTGGCAACTAAATATCGATTTCTTTAACTTATTGGTGGTTACCCAAATGTTCGTTCACGCAAAGGTACCCGGATTGCTTTGTTTGAGAAGCTGGATAATGACGATGGCTTGGCACCAAGGTGACTAGAAGGTGACCGACCGCACGAGCCAAAAGCATTACATACTTCATAGATTTACATATTAATTTTGTCATACATACTTTCTTTTTATGTGCATCGCCCTTCAGCGTAGCCATGTTAGTTTGAGCTATTTCGTGTCCATTCACACCACACACGTGATTTTTGCTGGATGTGCTACACTGGGCCCAATAAAAGCATCCATGGTCGTGGAGTTGCCTCTCTAGCTTCTTTTCAATAGTGGCAACCAAGCAGCCCCAACTGGAAGGGATCGATTATTGTGTATGCGTCATTTTCTTCTTCGTGCTATACCGATGTCATCGAGCAGCTCTTACGTTCGCAATACCAACGATGTCTCGATATCTCGATAATACAACCAGTTATGGGCATGTTACGGATAAAAAGTAACAGTGTTATACTTGCAGTTACCTAAGCTAACAAGTAACTCTGTTACAGTTGCAGAGTTTCAAAAAGTGACGTCTTACAGTTACACTTAGTGCGTAAAAGTAAGGTCATTACTTTTCTGTTGCTGTACAATAAGCTACGTGATCACAAACCAAGCGACAGATATTACTTAATACAAACGCACGAAGGCACGCAAGCAAGAGAAATTTCACTGGGTTCCTACACGTGGAGAAAACGTGAACACAAGCAATTGTTTTTTCAAGCCTCATTTTCCCCAAATAATGAACGTAATAGTAAGAATCGCATAACGTTGGTGTAGATGCATTGAAACGATGGCATTATTGTAGGACGTTGAATGATACCAAGAAGTGCTGGCAAAGAGAAAAAAGAAGTGCATCACGGGGGAAGTCAACGTCCTTATGTACACTGAACATCAAACCCTGTTCTCGAAGAGCTCTGAGTCCGCTGGACATATGAACCGTTTTTTTTTAGACACGCGTTTGGGACACCCAAGTACCTCACACCCGAGGACAATCAGAGGGGGGTCATCATTCATCTGCAGTACTATGCAGGATTCGCCACACGTCAAACGGGGCAGGAAAGTAGGGTTGCATAAGCAACCCATGCAGCACGTTTAACGAAGAATAGCTTAGACCTGAACAATAAGGCGATGCTGACTCTCGCTCGATGTTTGCTCGTGCTATATAGTGGCTCGTGCTTGGTGGTGAGACGGAAGAAAACTACTGGAACCGTGGTTGTTTCGCAGCTACGCGTCGTCTTCTAACAACTGCGACTCCTTAGCTGACATTTTTGTCTAACTAGTGGACAGGTTGACCACCATTTATTTTCTATTTATTTTTTCTATCGTTTTTTAGTGTATACTGAGAATGCCACCTGCATAGGAGGATCAATGTTGATTTGTTAACTTTTTGAAATACGTTCTAAAGAGATTTTTGAAATAGCACTAGTTCGCGCTATTTCAAGGGCTATCAACTGTTTTGAACCCTCCTTCTTTCTAGCCACCTGTCAAACACAATTGACTACACTTGAGCTTCACCTTCTAGAGCATAACTGGGCTCCGCGACAGCATAATCGGGCCCCGTGCGCTGAGCTTCCTCCACGCCTTGCCTGGCTTCAATTTTCAGCGCATGCTTAAGCGCTGCTCTAGGGAAACGAATGACTCTGAAATGGCGAATGTTATGCTCAAACTGTCCTGGAATGTCTACTGCAGGTACAGTTCTTCGTTTTGCGAATGAATTAATGAATGGCCCAATAATCGTCCTTGTATGAAGCAAAGCTATGTTTCAGCGCGTTGTAAAAAATAGGTGTTTGAAACACCCACTCGTTGCGAAATTCACATCTTCTGACCCCTGGCGCGATTCTACGCTTCGGCTGAGCAATACTGCGTGCCTTAAGGGTAATAAATTCTTCCGCTACTCGAAAGTCATCTCGTTCTTTGTTTTGTTTTTTTTTCGATTCAGATTCAATCAATTTTGTGGCTTCAGCAGAAAACCTGTCTGCCGTGCAGATGGCCTCAGTTTCCATCTTTTTTGGGCAGCAGTTTGCCTATTATTTATTTTACTCGCATCTTGCTCAACTTTTTTACACACAGCTAACGACACCAACAGTGACGCCACTAACATCAATATTTCTGCGAAACGAACCTTTCCATGCTATCACGTTAATATACTGTAAACTTGGCGCCCTATGAAATGCTGCACAGGTGCACCAAGAACTGGGCTAGAACCTTAAGCGAAAGAAGTGATAAACCTGCTGGAAAAAAAATTAGCAGAAACGGTCGTGAACTTATTGAACCCCCCTAAGTGAACCCCCTAAGTGAACCATCTAATGATTTTTTTCCGACAAACCTCCCCCGAAGCAAGAAAGTGTCAAGACATTACCCGGCTTGTCAAGTGCTTTGTACGTATTCTAGCCTAAAATGAGTGGCTTATCTTCTTTTACTCAGATGACAGCGCGAGGAAAGCTCGTCAGCGGGGAAAAGATTTATACGAGCGTGTAGGTTCTCATTTTTTCAGCTTCTTTGTTTGCCAAGAAAATGCATGCAGTCGTTGCGACACTTCGTTCGCTGCGGCAAATGGCTGTGATGCAATGTGCACATGTTGTTGGCAACACTGCTCACATTAAAAATGAAACGCGTCCCCTGTTGCACTGTCCCAAGCACATTGCAGTTCTTCCCGGCACGTACGGCATTTCATGTTGCCTTTTCACAGTAGAGGCATTATTTCACCCCTGGTTTGTGCAAAGTTTCTTTTTTCTGCAATAAATAGCTTATCCCTTGCTTGGCACACCCATGAATTTTCGCATCAAAAATTCAATGAACGAATATTGTATTCATGGTGCGCCACGCAGTGTGCCCCTCTGGTTACGTGCTTATTTTGACGTCGCTCCTGCCTAGCCTTGTTTTCATGCCCTCTTTTCTCTCTGCCTCCCCTTCTCTCGCAAATTCAAGGGTGACTCCTGTCACGCTTTGGCTCACGAACCGTTTGTTCTTACTTTACCCGCGACGGTGAAAAAACAAATGTCCATCTTGAAGCAACACTTCTCATCCGAAGCCTTCCTCTCCAGAGTTAGCTACTTTGCGGAGTCATCGACTTTCTAGACATGGTCTTTGTTTTTATTGTTACTTTCGAGAGCATGTTCCTGGCTCTTTGCTACGCTGACACGTTGCAGGCATACCGCGTATCGTTTCTGAAGTGTTCGTCTTCTCTTGGTATTGCATGCCGAAAAGCGGGCATCAGAGCAGTAGGTTCACTGCAAGTCCCTGCGGTTGATCTCAATACTTGCGTGAAATGGGTATGTATTCCTTTTCTGAGATGAATTGCAGTCCTGGGGACTCCGCACCGTTAGAACAATAGTTATCGGATCACCACAGGCAAGCATTAGAGTTATTCGACAAGAAAGATTATCATCATATCGGCCTGATAATGACAGGCTAGAATAATTTATGATAATTGATAAAACAAATAAACAATCTTGAAGAGCCAGCCTATGAGAGGCTTTGTTACGAAACGCTCATAACGCAACGCATCAATATAATTATTTGTGGTAAATCTTGCTCTGAAACAATAGTCAAACAATGTCTTATTGAACGAGAGACAGATAAAAGTTCAAGGGTATGTTTTTTTTAGACACAACCTAAGAAGAGAAACAGAAAATGAAGACACGGATAGTATGGTGCACATCAGTTTTGGTAATGTAGATGTAGTTTAGTAATTATGATGAAGATGGATAAAAGTAAAATGGACGAAAAGATAGTTTGCTGCAGGTAGGCAGCGAACCAGCTACCTTCAAACTCTCGTTGTGTCTTGGACACCCCACGTAAACTACATGAAAAAGCGGCTGACTGCCATTTGTCACTTATTTAGGTTTCTTGCGGGGAAAAGTTGGGGAATGTCTGTCGAGTCTATGTTGCAGCTGTACAGGGTATTATTTACTGGATTCCTGCTGTATAGCCTACCTGTTATATCTAACACGTGCAAAACGAACTTGCGCAGAATCCAAAATATTCAAGCCCAAGCCCTTAGGATATGCCTTGGTTTACCCCGCTGCGCATCGACAGCTGAAACAATTGCCATTGCACAGGACTACTCGATCATGACGCACATCACCATTGAAACGATGCCTACGTACCTCAGGCAACATTCTAGGAATCCTTCCCACCACTTGGCAACCCTCGCTACTGAGAGGCCCCGCACGAAATTTAGTGCAATTGTCTGTGCTCATCGTGCGTCGTTTACGTCAGGTTTTACGCCTGCTGAGAAACTGGTGTATCCTCCGTGGTGCCTGACACTTCCACAAGTACGTGTTTCAATTCCAGGAATACAGAAAAAATCAAATTTGCCTTCATCAGCCCTAAAACAATTCAGCTTGAGCCATCTGCACGAAATGTACAACAACCACGTGCACATATACACCGATGGTTCAACCGCAGCGTCTGGTTCTGGTGGTGCGGTGGTGATTTCAGCTAGAGGAAGCACTCTGCGAATCAAACTGTCACATGTCAATACGTCCACAGCGGCAGAACTTGCGGCTTTGCGTGGCGCCATAGAGTACATCAAATCCCAAAGACCGAGTAAATGGGCTGTGTTTTCCGACTCAAAACCAGCCCTACAGAGCATGCAGTCAGTCCTTCGGCGAGGTTGCCATGAACAATTAACTTACGAAGTTGTCAAGCTAGTTCACCACGTCACAGAAACAGGCCACGAGGTCAAGTTTCAGTGGCTTCCTGGCCATTGTGGGATCAGTGGCAATGATTCCGCAGACAACGCGGCTCGCACATCGCACCAAGAAGAACACACCCTTCCGATTCCTTTGTCAAGGACTGACGCTGCAAAGCAACTTCGTCACTTGACACGTAGTCTGAGTCTGCAGGAGTGGAACACCCCAAGCATACGACATACGAGAATATACCAAATAAACCCTCGACTGGAACTTCGACCTCCATCCGGACTTCGTCGACATGAAGCTTCACTTCTTTGTCGCCTTTGGTTGTGGGTTGCCTTCACAAAAGCATATAGAACCCCCATCGGATTGACCGACAATGCGGAATGCGACGTCTGCTGCACCAAAGAAGACATGGACCATCTGATATGCCATTGCCCTCAATTTGCCTCTGAAAGACAGAAGCTTTCGGACGCGTTGCGACAGTTGGACGATCGGCCACTCTCTGTGCACATGCTACTGGAACACCGTCATCGCCTTTCGTCGGCTCAAAAAGCAGTCAAAGCTGTCTTGTGCTTTTTGAGGACTACAGGCCTATGTGACCACCTTTAACTTTTGTGTAGTGCCACCGCTGCATACGCGCCAGCCGATTGACTGACAATCCTCTTTTTTTCCTTTTTTCTCTCTCTCTCTTTCTCTTCTCTTTCCTCTCTCTCTCATCTTGATGCCCCCTTCCTATTTCCCGAGCGTAGGGTAGCAAACCGGGCATGTGCCTGGTTAACCTTCCTGCCTTCCCTCTTGTTGTTTACCCCCCCCCCTTCAAACTCTTGTAGCATTTCTGGCTTGTATCGCTCTGTTATTCGAAATTATCAACCTGTGAGAACACTAAAATGAAACGTGTCGATCAGAAAAACTGAAATTGTTGTTAGTTAATTACACTAGTGGTTTATATGAGTTCTGTATTATATAGGCTCTGTATGGTTATTCACGACGCAGCAACGTATGAGATATTAAAGCCGTATACTATACGGCAGGACTGCATGAATTTCATTATAGTTTGAGTTTTGTACAGTACATTTGTGCTGAGCTTTAAGAAAAAACATTCGTTCAGGTTTGAAGATATCGTCTCAGAATTACAAAATGCCAAATGCAGCCTGATTTTACACCGCCGTTTTTAATTGCTCAGTGTACAATGCAAGAAGCAATAGCATAGAAAACACCGTGCGCATAGAGCGAAGCTGATAAGGAAGTTGTTCAAAGAACAAAAAAGAAAGAGAAAAACGGAAACGTGATCGTTGTAGCCGGAAACTGTGGCATAAACTTATCCAAATCACTTCACGCTCCGATGTGGCGTGGGAAAGTCCTATAAACTATAATTATTCTCAAAACAAGGAGTATTAACGTGACTCGCTTTCTACCACGTTACTGCCTGCTTTAGGCGGTACAATCTGGCGCACCTGTGTAAGCGAGGCTAGATTACAGGCCTTTCTTTTAATGTGATTTTTATTCTTTCACACGAAGTGGCTACTTACAAGTCACGTTGTAAATGACCTGGCTATGCCGCACGCCATCATTTGGCTTTTTGCGGCAGTCTCATCAATGTCACTTGTTTAAGCCTAACTGCGTGTTTGTGATTCAATATGGAAGAAGTGGGACGCGCTACGTAACACAGACTGGAGCAGAGAACAACAACACAAGCGTTTTTGACCACGCAATTTTGCACACGTAGCCTCTCTCTTCGTTCCTCCTAATCGAAGCAGCACTACACAAACTGATCAGTTTTGCGTTGAGCCACCAGGCAGCATTAATGTCTACCACGCAGTGACATCAAACCCACTGCAGCGCGAAAAATTCTGCACGAAGTGCGCGCCTCACGCATCTCGCTCGCCCCCCGGCAATTCAATGCTTGACGCTTCCGCAACTCTTTTATTTCATTGCTTCGCGTTGCTTCGTGCACCGGCAACGATCTCTCCACCATCTTTACTCGCAGAATGAAACATAAATAAAGCAAGGCACTTTTATCTCCCATTCACCTGCTTTCTCAATTTGCTTCACCAAACGTCGTCGCCTTTCTGGAACTTTCAAGAGGAGCCATCGTCAACGACACGTCATCCGCTGCAAGCATGAAGCCACAGAGAACTACATGGCACTCTTTTATCTGCTGCTTCTTTTCCTATCTTATCCTTGCAACCAAGTCGCCGTCTCCATCTACTTGTCCATGTGCTTACTTTTCGCTTTGAAGAATGTAATGCGTGTACAAGAGCGATGAAAGAGGAAAAGAAAGACACGCATAAGCGAAGGATAGAGTGGCTTCCATTAGAGACACGCCTGGCTGACAGGATCAAAAGATGCATTCGCGGTGAAGATTGGCAGATGGTGGAGGCGACAGCTCACAGCCCTGGCTGTATTCGAATATCCCGTGGCAGTGTCAGACGGCGACATGCACGGCGACGACGTTCTCCAGGGGTCTTCCTCGGCGCGCGCTGTATGCTCCAGCCGCAAACGCGCAGTGAGATCGGTCGACGCCGTGTTTCGTCGGAGATATAGTCTGACTCCGCTGGGGTAAATAACCAACCGGAAGGCTTCCTGCGGAAAGGGGAAAACGTTCACGCATATATGCTACCGTACAATAGCTATGGAAAAAATTCAGGAGTAAGATGGCGTGGCGTGTGTGCGAGGGTGCGTTAGAAAGAGATATAAGCAGGATGACAATTCTTGCGATGCCCGAGCTTACTGGGGACTATGACATTCTTGTGGCGTCTGCAAGCTTGCTTGTGTTTGTCATACGGTGAAAAAAGACGAAAAAAAAACATGAGATCTACTGGAAGACGTCATTCCTAACCTGCAGGGGTGATGACGGCGTCGGGTTATACATGAGGACAGGTGGCGCGGCTCTGTGGCTGATTGACTCCCCCCATCGAGAGTGGCTTCGCCTGATAGCACGGTTTGGCGGTAGCTATGTTTGTCGTCGAGGGGCAACGATAGAGTTCCCCCGCTATGCGTTCCTCGAATATAAAAGTGGCATGGTGGCCACAACTTTTTCGGGGATTACCTCTCTTCTCAGTTTCAATATCGGCCTCGTTGCACAACCAACCCACTGGGCTCTCTGCAGCTCTCCAACTTGGGAGGAACCGCATCAGTAATGGCCGGCCTCTTTGTTGTCCGCTCCCTTAAGATCAACGTGTCGCTGTGTAAGGGTTATATCGAAAATTCTTTAAGCACGCGGCTGTTATGGTGATAGTGGATGTAGCCTGTTTCCCAAGAGTATCACGGGTGGTGTCGTCATTGCAGGTAGATCGAAGTATCCGGTGAAATGAAGGAGTTTCTAGAAAAAAAGAAAATGCTTTATGTGGCCGGTTGCTCTATACTCTACAGCCGACTAATGAAGAGAATACTCTGAAGTGTTCGGAACCCTGTCGAGCTGACCACCACTGACGTAGTGACGAAACTAAACATTTTATTTTCTTATATGCCGTCTCGCCATTGCCGAGATCCTTCCCAATGATCGACATGTTCAATCTCCAGGTGAGACAACGCTACACCGGACTGTGCAAATTTCCTAGAATCCAGTAACTGCTCACCCCCGACATCTGCGTTGTAGTGAAAGTTGCTCTGTGAGAAACAACAGAATGTGAGACAAAACGATGAGTGATAACTGCAGTAGGAAACTTGGGTGCGTACTGTTTTCATACCATATCTATCGGGCCTGTAGCCAGAATTTTTTTCAAGGGCGGGGGGGGGACTATTTAATGAAAGCTTTCAGAAGCCTCTATTTTCATTATTTATTATCGACAAAACACGCACCTTCAACCGAATTTAGAGGAGGGAGCCTTTTCTGCCCCCCCCACCCCCTTTTTTTTTTGGCTCTGAACCAGACTACTTCATCTAAGAAAAAAGGCTGCCTCCTCTTTATGTGTATGTGCCTCCTCTTTAATGTCTACCAACACTCACCGTTGGTAGAGTAATGAATCCACACTACGCTGGGGGAAGTATTAAAAGAGAGCACAGACTGAAGTCCCGAGCAACTCCTAAGAAGGCTGGTCTTTTGACCGCGGTTTCGTTTAAAGCATACACTCTCACCAAATTAACCGAGTGCCTTCTGAATGGGTGCAGGAATGTCCGTCAAGTAGTATACGACGGCTGCGAAAGACGCGAGATGGCGATGCTACTCAAAATTTATAGAAGAGCTCTCCATTGCGCGTGTCTAGAACACTAGTGCCGGCTCGTGGAATAAGTTGCCAGTTCTATGGCCTTTTACGGTAATGTTTTTCCGCCCATTGTCTGGTGGTATGTCGTCAATAGTCTCAACTTCTGGTGGAGTTTAATCTTTTCTGTATGGATACTCCAAGCTTTCTTCCTTTCTTCTAGCATCGCATCTCCTTTCATGCTGACGTCGCAATTGATGCCTCCCTTCCCCCCCCGTCTCTTTCGTCCACTTCTTTTGCCATCCTGCCAATTGTATAGCATAAAAAGTAAGGCTGACCTTCCTCGTTTCCTTCGTTTACTGTCGTTACTTCGTTATGAGAGACATCTGCGAGTGATTGCTCTTTTCTCGACCCCACGGGTTCCTTTTCAAGAAAAAACTTTACCGCGCACCCCCCCCCCCTCATGACGAGCCGCCATCGTTTCAATGCAGCCTCCAAAGCGCGCCTTTTATCACTTTTCAGAGATCTTACCGCCAAGCGTTCGTATCGTGCTATCAACCGCTTTTCTCTTTTGTGCCATACTGTAACTTACTGCATTTTGCTCCTATGTATCTCCAATTTTACTCCCAGTTTACACTCTATTCAATCGCATTTTTCTTCGCCCCTTGCGCAGTTACATCCACGATTCCCATTTCATTTCTTGTCGCTCGCAACGCCATCGCAACGATCCGGGTGCCGAGTGCGTCTTTCGCGCCATCTCGCTGGTATATATAAAACGTACGGATATTATACACCTCCGAGAATGGCGTACCAGCAGGGGTTATGGGTTTATATATACAGCGCGGCGTTAGTATATACTGAAGGAGGTCCGCATCGGTGGCCGCGCAGCAGAGCGAGAGGTCATCTGTTGGATATGTATGTATGTATGTATGTATGTATGTATGTATGTATGTATGTATGTATGTATGTATGTATGTATGTATGTATGTATGTCTGTATGTATGTATGTATGTATGTATGTATGTATGTATGTATGTATTTATGTATGTATGTATGTATGTTGTTGTATGTATGTATGTATGTATGTATGTGCGTGTGTGTGTGCGTGTGTGTGTGCCCTTCGCTTGTTTGTTAAAAGAAGAAATATAGAGTAGTGGGCCCTTAACAACGGCCAACGTTACAGTGCTTCACGCACAGTTACTCGTTTCCTTTCGGCACGGTCGAGGCATGCACTGAGAACCGAAGCGAAGCTGGCTATGGAGAAGGCGATGCACGTGGGACCAGATCACGCTACCATTTTCCGCTATTTTTTCCGAAGCTCGAGTACATTCAAAAATTTTTATCCCAGTTTGTACCCCCTTTGACTTTCGGCATCGTCGTTCTTCTATAACCAGTGTCATTTCCCGGCCTGACTCAGAAAAAATGGAAGCGACGCAACAAGCACCACCTCACGCGCTGCCATCTGCCACTACCACGCTCGGTCGCTGCACCTTCTTTCTATTTTGTTATACTGATGAACAGTCCCTAATGGCTCCACGGCAACTGCACCATCGTCGAGAGTGTCGGTGCGCGAGGGATCTGGCCAGTGAAGGTGGTGGCAGTGAAGTTTTCATCTCCGCCACCACACTCTGTACGGTTGCTGCAGTGATGCGGCATCGTGATCATCCCCAGCCTCTCTCAATTCTACCATTAGAGCCCGTGTGGTATAGTATTAAGGCTCTTTCGGCGTGAATTATGCAGCTAGAGGGTCTCAAGTGGCTTCTGCAGCTAAGTGGCGACACTTTGCTAGCACCGGTAGTGCGTCATGCTTCAAAACAGACCAGCGCTGAGGGCGGCCCACTCGGGACATGGATGCGCAGCCGGATGCTTCTCATTTGACGCTTATCCGGTTTCACTTGAAAATTTTGTCAACGGGAAATTAAGCCTGTTGTGCCTCGGCGCTGCAGGCTGGGGCACTTGTTTATGCTTTTTACGCCTCAACATACCTTCTGTCTGTGGAAAGTTGTTGTCTCGCAGGCTCTGATTTGCTGCTGGAGCAGTTCTAGAGATGCAGAGTGGGTGAGTTCCTTGATGTGGCAAGGTCAAGTTCAAGTACATGTAATAACATCGCTTTTGTGTGAATTATCCTTGAGTATTAATATGCCATTTTAAATGTGGTGTATGTGCTCACCTGGAGAACACGATTTCTTAGGCTTGGGAAAAGAAAACCTAATTTTGAAAGCAAACTCTGCTAGCGAGTCGTTACGGAAATCGCTGGAGGGCCTTGCGGTATACACAACACGAGTACTCGAATTTCTAAGGTTAAATAGTTTTGGCTAACTGTTGACCTGACATTGCAAACTGTTTGTTACTGCTGGATAATGGTGGCTATACTGTTTTTTGAATGTCTATGAGTGACATAACCACCTTATACCTGCGCACACGCGACACTTCCGCCTTATTAAAGTTCACCGTAATTTCGTTTTATAACAGTCTCTATTGTAATGATGTTGTTCGTATCGTGTACTACAGCGTGAGCATGAAGTTTTCTTACAGCAAAGCTGTTGTGGTCGAAGTTCGTCGTGAGTCATAGCCAAAACAATTATTACCATCATGAGGCAGTCTCTCATTATGATCAGCGCGTTGTCCAGTGTGGTGGTGTAGGGGCATGTTGTTTGACTGCTAACCCGAAGGTTGCGTGCACCATGCGGTGGTCGCATTTCGATGAAGGCCAAAAGAAGTACAACATGGAGGCATTCTGGGTAAGACTTGCGAGATCTTGGCTTCAAGGTTGCATAGAATTAGCACTGAACACAGGAGCAAGCTTTAACGTTAGAGGTCCATTTCAATGCATGAAAATGGAAAAATCGTAGTCTGCCATTCGCAATGTTTTATTTTATAGCATTTATTAATTCGCAAGTGAAATTCAAGTATATAAAATGATTGAATTTCGGAAACAAAATTTGCCTGTTTACTAAGGTATCTTTAATACTTCATTCAGGCACACGAACATGTTTCACAAAGGCACAAAAAAAGTTAAAAAAAGTGAGTTCGTACATGCTAAAAAATGTAGCCCCATCATTACATCACTGTTGCTCCACAATAATATTTCCTTGTGTCGACTTGGATTGTTTTGTGCGTCCTTTAGCGAATTGACGCCTGCAACAACTTGAACTGAACGCTAAGCATACGCAAGTGCATCCTTTTAGCGCTGCTGCAGTGTCCATTTGCATCAATTATCAAGAAGAACTTATAAAAAAGCTGTCGCATGCTTAGAATGGGTTATGTGTTATGCTCGGATGGCCCAAAAAGCTCAGTCATTGTATACTTATGAACAATCAGCCCTCTTAGCTATCACCTTGTGTCTTAGTTAAGATCACCATCAACAAAATCCCAATAGTCTTCAAATCATTGCCGCACAATCATACTCGTCATCACAGCCTGAGGAGGAGTAGAGCTGAGATAAGAGAATTCCAAAAATAATGTCAATGTGGAATGCGATCTATACTATCTTGCACACAGAATCTTATACATCGTGAAGTCATACACTGATATTCATGATACTTTTGGCTGAAGCAAAAGAACAAAATAGATGCAGAAAAAAATATTGTCGCAGTATGTTTTTTTCTTTATCTACGCTATTCTGTACTTCGAACTATGACACCTCTGGCCGTAAGACCATTACAAACAAGTAAATATGTTCAGCATAGTGTTTACTGTCTCATATTGTTTAGACTAAATTTTACTACTCTTCTTACAAAAACAAGTAAACAGTTCAGTCGAGTAAAGCAAAATATACTATCAGAACGCGCAGAACGGATGCCATAACTCACTTCGGCATCGCATGAATGAAACGAAAAACACCCGCGACATGCAAGAAGAATACCTCATACCAGAGCCAAGCAAGAGCGAGAGTGTAAACTAAGAATTAGAGAATAACGTAGGGCATTGTGTTTTCCTTTTTTATATTTTACTGCACTCTCAATGTTCCCAAACCACTTATCCTAACGAATCTGAGGTATAAATAGCGTGTAACGTGTGCATCGCGACGCGTGTAGGACATCCGGAAGAGTTAAGGGGGAAGTGGGCATGTACGAGAACAGTTCTGGTCGCTGTGCATGCATTTAATCCCAAATTTGCACGCGTCTCAGTCTTTCGAACACTGACGCAGATGCAAGGGAAGCATACGCACACAAAACAAACATAACGAGTAAGAAACAAACACAAATGTATACCAAAATAAAGGAAATGAGGCCCTGGTGGATGGCTGTGCTCTTGTGTGGTAGCTCGAAGCTCTTCAAGATCGATTGCCGTTCTTATTTGTTTACAAAACAGGGAGCTTTTCTAATACGCACAAAAGACGCCTAAGACGAGCGATAGACGGAAGCATCAAAAGACGGCTGAAACAGAGGACTTTCATGGTGGAAGTAAGCTGCGACACGCTGTTGTAACGTGTACATTGAATAGAAAGAAAGAAAGAAAGAAAGAGAAAAGGAAAGAAAGAAGAAAGAAAGAAAGAAAGAAAGAAAGAAGAAAGAAAGAAGAAAGAAAGAAAGAAAGAAAGAAAGAAATAACTGCTTAAATATCTGTAGATGGCAGCAGCTGGTCGTTCTCCAATACTTTTCGTTTGAGTGGTTTCTGTCTGCTGCTTAGCACAGCTCTGACGATGCGTCGCAGGCCGACGTGTGTAGACAAATATTTACAAGAAGAGATAAGTACGGTAACAAGAACAAACAGCAGGGGGGTGTCAACAGGGGCATACTTGAAGAACGTGAGAAACAAAGAATGCGAGAGCAGTCGCAAAGGGACGGCGGACAAACACCCGCGTACCAAAGGAAACATACACGCACAGCAGCAATAGTATTCCCTGATACTTTGAGCTAACGCTCGGCGCCTTTTTCTTCTCCCGCACCCTTCCCCCTCAGCCTGTTCACGTATGCGCATACGAATTCTGCTCGCCACATCTTCCCGACGTCTTAGCGCTGTGCTTGCTGCCGCGATTTCCCGTCAACTTTTACTCATGAATCACACCCTTCCCCAATATTTCCCTAGAAAAAAAAACGCGACTGTGGGAACACTAGCCTACTACGCACTCACGCACGCACGCTGCATGCCAGCACATCGAAATCTTTCGCTACGATGAGCAGCACATGTGGCTCGTTTGTGCAGAAATAAAAGAGTGGCACCGATTCTAAACTTTCTTTTTTTTTCAAACACGAGTCTAGGTTTAAATATGGAAGCCGTGCTACGGCAGCAGGAGAAGCAGTCGCGCATAACACATCTACACATATACATTCAAATGCAACGGATGTAGGCGGCCATCCCCCTTTCTGTCAATTCTTTCTTTCAATGCGTTTTGTTATTTGTTGCTGTTCACATGGGCAGGAAAAATAACGATAGAATTGCAGCCTGGAAAACTTGCACTCAACCCCGACTCATTCAACGCCAGCGTTCTCCCGGAGAGGGAATATTTCACGCTGCGTTTCGACTTCGATTGGCTCCTCCAACTGCACTTTATAGCAGGCCGCCAGTGGCCCATGAGTTACGGGAAGTATAATATACCGCATGTATGTAAACACACTTGGACCATATTGAAGTTGGATCAATGTATGCGTGCGGCCGAAGCGAGGAGGGGGTAGGGGTTTGCTTTTTGGCCACAGAGCGTTGCAGTGTTTGTGGACCAATCATTTTGAAATGGTGCCGGCGGCAGTTCGGAGCTGACGGCAGCTGGCCAGTTCGTCGTGGAGAAGTGAGCTGCGATGTGTTTTGTAAGCTTCTGGGAAAATAAAGAGAGCGGGTCGTTTCTGGCTGTCCTGCGGGTGGCGTGGCGATTCATCGCGGAATGACATCGTTCGTACGCGAATGGCGAACAAAAAAGGCTTCGATACGCTCAGTCTTTTTAATGTTTCTTTTTTTTTGTCTCGACGTGGGCAGTCAATGCACCGGCCACGGACTCGTATGCTGAATTTACGGTGCAGTTACCACAGCCACGCCTTGATTTAAATTGTCAGGAGAGCACAGTTTTATTTTTACATCGGGACTATATAAATAGCTTCCTTGAAATCACGGACACCGGCTGACATGTGGCCTAGTTATTCATAGTCAATAAATGGCATTACCCTTGAAAATAGTTGTGCAAAATGACTGTTTACCTACGATAAAAAATAAGAAAGGCGCGAGAATTTGTCGTGCCGCTATTTATTATACTCTAGGACAGGACACGAATTCACCACGAAAAGTAAATGACATAAAATTGTTGAGTTATGCAGAACAAAACGGAATTGAAATATTTTTGGGAAAGGCTCTACGGTAATCGCGCGTATTTCACCCGATTTTAAGGCCGGGAGCTTGATTCCTGGTTGCTATACTTGCCTCAATGCACCTCCATAAAGGCGGTAAATATGCTTTAGCGGGAGGAACCTTCAGATGGCTAAAATTAGCTGAGAGCTTTCTAGTTTTGAGCCACTTGCTGCTTATGTGAAAAGTCTTGTCGCCCTAAAAACTATTTTGTAAGATTAGAAATGATTTAATTGTTGTGATAGTAGAGATTTACGCACTTGCATAATGATAAAAAGCTGGAGATGTTCGTCTGGTTATTCGGCTGACATGCTACACCAGGTGCTGACTGATGATTGTAATTTATACACTGGTAAACACTAAACAGCGCGTACAGCCATACACACGTAAACTACACTCTTTACAAAAGTTTGTTCAGGCTCGTGGATTGCAAGAAAGCCTACAGCGCTCTCACGGAGCGTAACGCACAGGTGTTGTTACGCGCCCAAGCACGAGTCCAGTTGAAGATGTAAAGCTGCCTTCGCATGCGTCTAGACTGCACTCACAAAAAAACATGAATAAGATCTTCTTGAGCATTACATTGAACGCACAATGGCGAGTCCAGCAGTATTGTGCTATTAGCACTTTACTACACGTACCGTTATAACGGTCAGTTCCGTGTTTACACATGCATACCTCTAACCCTGCAAGTTATATTTCCAAGCCAACAGATACATATAGGCGCTAAGTAAGTATTATTGTCATCTTCCTAAGAACTACGGATTTAAAAGGGTGAGGATATTGAAGATCGTGTGCAATTCATAGATGTCGAAGGTACGGTTTCCGAGAGTCAATAAAAAGTGTTTATTCTACAATGTTTGATATCATACATTGAAGGAGATATATATTTGATATTGGGGTTATATCCTCTCTATATATTTACGCGCGTTGAAGACGTGACTGTTGCTAAATCTAAAGTCTCATTGAAACAAAAACCTAACAGACCTAAGTTGTTGGGTTGGCACAGTAATTTACGATACTCTAAATAGAAGCGGTTGTTATTGCCGAGATGCGTAATTTGTTTTGGGTACACCAAACAAAGCTACGTTTGAGGTTAGATTATAACGTAAGAAGCGCTCAAAGAACGTCAATACACGCACTGATAGCAAAGGTGCGCTAGAAATACGCCCGATTCAGTTTCTGTTTGAAACCCTCTAGAGTGCTCATGTGTTATGTCGAACATAAAGCGTGGTTTCCTCGCACGACCTGAGCGCAAAATCAGTTTTATTGAGTCGCCCAGTGATACTTCCAGTACAGGTTTACCGACTCGTTTGCTAGAAGGAACCTCTTTTTAGGTAAGTTTGGTTGTTTTTTGTGCACTGCATACTTCTCACATCTCCCCAGCATATTTGAATTCACAGAAAAAGCACGCTTACTCTTGTTGTTCCTTGGCAGACTAAGTATGCCTGGTTATAATGGTCAGAAAACTCTAAGGGACGGATGCTAAATATGCAACAAGCATCTTTATTTCTCAGTAAGTAATTACCGTCACTTCATTTGTTCATAGGCTGAAAAACATGCGTAACATTACGTCCATGAAAGAGCTTGGAAATAGATCACCCTGTTTCACGTGAACAGCAACTTGTTAAGAGTATGCCTTCATTTCTCCACATGCAAAATATAGGAAAATGGCATAATCTAAATTTGAATTCTAGTTATTGATCAATGTGCAGACGCGTAATACAAATAAGCTTACAAGGACCTAAAATGATCGCCCGACTACGGTACTCTTCTCTTGAAAACTTCATTAACGAAGATCAGCTGGTGAAACAAGTGTTTAAAATAGGTAGGAAGTAGAGCAGTCCTAGAATGAAATATCTGTCTCTTCTGGAAGCGACAATTACTCTTCCGCTTATTTTCCCCTCACGAAGAGGAGAAAAAATAAAAAACGTGTAAACAGGGGCTATATATTTTTTCAGTCCAAATTTACTTTGTGTTTGTAAAACCATAGGTGTTTCACTTAAAAATCCTGCCGCCCACTTCTTGGCCGATCCCTCTTTGTGAGTGTGCGACAGAATAACAAGGATCATCATCATCATAATCTAATATGTTACCGTGCTGCACATGACAGCGTGTCTTCTCGAAGAAGCATTTTTATTTTATTTATTACTTTTTGGCACCGCGCATATCATCGCTTTGGCGGCATCCTTTACCTGTCAGAGCACATTTAACCAAGCCAGGCACAGAACTTTGGAAGTGCAGTGTTGTAAGGAAGAAAAAAAAGAAGCACGGCGTGAATGCAAAGGCGAAAGTGCGTGATTGGTCGAGTCGACTAGAACTCGCTCGTCGATGAACACACGCATTCATTCTTTGTGATCTCATCATAGTGTCCCTTTTTTTCACACCCGTCACCGTACGAATACGATGCCACAAGAGGGTGACGCTCTCTGAAGTTTGCGTCTTCTCCACTGCGTTGTTTTTTTTTTTTTCCTGTAGCCTTCAGTCCTGCTATATAAATACGTGCACTACCCTCGAAGGTAAGAAACAGCCGCAGCATGTACTAGAAAGTTGACTTTAGAAAACTTTTACCTCCTTATAGAATGTACCAACATTTCGGGCGTTTGTATGCGGGTAATCACTTTAACGCATGAAAGTAAAGCCGGCGCTGCCTACGTTTCTGCGACAGTTCTTTGAGTGTCACAGCGAGAATAGATTCAAGAAGTATTTTTCCAGGAAGATTGAATACCGCAGCAGCTTGTGCAGTACTGCACAGTTTTAGGGACACTATAGTTAGGTTTAGAAAAAAAAGACTACAAGGACTGACAAATTTGGCAGTGAGGCCCATGACGACAAAAAAGAGTGCGTAACTGTTTGCACAAGACTGAGAAAGAATACCAGCAGAAAAATATAAACTGAAAGAGAAAAACACACCAGGCTAGCGCCCCCGCAAGCAGCAGCAACCACCTCTTCCAAAAGATGGGACACAGGGGGTCTTTCTCGGGACCACGGGCGTTCCAAGTTGTTCGTAAGAGCAAGTTGCCGGCGCGGTAACAGTTTCTGCCAAGCGGTGTCCCTTAGCAAAGCCAGAGGACTAGCCTTGCTTTTCCGCTTTGTTCACCACACCGAGAGCCGCCACCACTTGGTAACGCATGTGCGTACGTGTGTCGGTGCAGGCGTGTTCTCTCTCTCCCAGCTGCGACGACGCCGGCTGATGTCCAGGAGGACGGGAGACTAGGGGAACGCGATCGGAGCTCAAGCGTGGCTATCGGGAAACCTCGCGGTTAGCGTTCTCGTCCCCCGCCTCCCTCCGTCCAAGTCCCACCAGCACAAGCAAAGCAAGAGCGCGCCGAAGCTAAGATCCCAACAATAGTAGCAGACTGAGCTCTAACCAAGCGTCCCGAAAGGAGACAGCCCGACGGCTGCGCTTCCTACTTGCTCTCAGAGAGGGAAGAAAAAGGGAGGGGGCTTTCAAAGCAGCCACACCGGAGACAGCATTACGGGAGACTGGTTGTCATCCTCTCCTCCCAACCTCCATCTGATTCTTCTATCGTCGTCTCTGCCCTATTCCCACCTTCCCCCAGTTGCTGTCCCCCTGTCCCGCTATGGCATTTCTTGTTTCTTCATGCATCGTGGTTTTTGCTGCCTCCCCCTTTTTTTTCCTACGCCTCTTCTTCGTTTCTGTTACGCATCGTTCGGCACTGTGTCAACTTTATTCTTTATTATTTTGTAAGAAACTAGTGGGGCGAGGTCTTGTAACTCAAGCGTTGAGGGGATACGTTTGAGAGAGGAGTTGCTTCAGCGAGCCTGATCACATGCTTCTGATGGGCAGTTGCGGCAACGATGATTTATACATGTTTCTCTTACTAAAGGAGTGAACAAGACATAAGCACCGATGCAATATGGCGGGGTCAATGAAGCCGGGTAGGCCATCACGGGTCTTGCTATCACATCTGGATTTCATAATGATAGTGAATAAAGCGGCTGATTGAGATGTTGTGGTAGCCAGCACCGCTGTGTTGTTTACCTTTCTTCTTGTCTCGTTTAAATGTGCTTGCTATGCGGTAGATGCACGTTGCGAGTCTAATGAGCAATTCTGCAGCTAACCTCACCCTTACCTGCTACCCCAACCCCAGTGCAGGGTAGTATACTGGATCCTAGCATAGGGTTAACTTCTCTGCCGGCATTTTCTCTCTTTTCTCTATTCCTCTTTATGGTTACGTCATGTCAGCTTGATGATAAATCTGAAGATAAAGATTGAACAGAGAGGGAGAGGGGTACATGCAGTACTTCAGCTCAACAAAAGTTCTCCGTTATATTCTTGACTAACATCTCTTCATGGTCTTCGCCATACTTCGAACGCGGACCTCATCATCGCCAATACATCAAAGCTATCACTTTTTTTAATCTTCCTAAACATTTTATTCAAACGTTTTAATAAATCAATCAAGCATCCATTCTTTCCTACAACGCGGCCATGCGACGTGCAGTTTGGCAGGGAAAGTGTGGTTTGCTCTCTCTATATTAATTTTTTTTCATGCATGGTTACGGATGCTCAAAGACATTGTGCCAATTCAGGGACATCTGAATGATATCCTTGCGTTCAACTTTCAACTTTCTTTGTTTTATTTGTCTGTGCTGGCGGCATGTATTTTGCAACAGTCCAAAACTTTCCTGGAATAAAGCAAATACTCTCGTCTTGCTATATTGCAGTGCTACAGAAAGAGCGTATACTTGCCAGTTTTCGCAGATGCTGGCGATTTAAAAATTTGTTTTATTCGGTGCTTTTTGCTAAATGCTTGTGGCTCTATGAGATACCTTTTTCCGCCTGAGCGAATCTTGGTGGCCAAAAATATTTATTATTGATCTGATGCATATGCATAGTAAAAATCGTGTACAGACAGCATACTTGAAAAATAGGGAGAAACAAGCAGCTGATAAGTGACGTAATTTTATCTCTGCGACGTTCACTGCAGCTATGTCCCTCTTTTTTTTTCATTCTTTCTACCAATCTCACCGCTTATGAAATTGTCTCGGGGACACGATGCTTTGTTGGAAACTACGACCTGAAGCATGGGCCCATGCCAACAATAATTTTACTGCAAAGCCCTTAGGGCGTACACTAAGAACATTTATTATTATATCTTTCTGTGCCACCCTCTCGGGTGTCACCAAATATTTGACCGACAGTCATCCGGGCCATCCGATTAATATACAAAAAGCTTTGACGTGTCGCCATGAAGACACCGTTGGTGACACCCAGACAAGAGTAATAAAGTTTCTGTTAGCATTAAAAATATATATCGTAAGTAATATATAGAAGTATCATATAGATTTATATAGAATATAGAATATATATATAGGACTGCTTTCAGTTTAGCTCTTTCGACTGTTGAAAGCGGAGCCTTTTATGCTCATTGAATTCTTTTTCCAGCACTTTATGGATTGAAGTGAAATGATATCGGTCAGGCTTCCTAATGACGTGCTTGTTTTCTCAGTACCGCGGTTCTATCAGTGCTTGTGGTGAGGAAGACATAAAGTTAGAAAGAAAAACCCAAAGCGAGCTGAAGGGGTTGGAGCTATTGAGAAGGTTTTCTATGGCTTCACTTTTTATTAATATTGCTTAAAACTCTACGTATGTGGCAGTTTCCCATAGAACCGCCCTCAATGTGTTAAATACATTTACGTTTAATTTTTCATGACGTTAGTACGAGCGCTTATCATGCCTTGTTAAAAAAGCCAAAATGCCGACCCGTTTGCCAATTAAAAACGTTCATGACCACTGTGTCGGGTGTCACAGATATGTTCATGATGAAACAATAACATTGTATAAATTTATAGGTTGATTAACATCAGCGACCACATTTAGGCGCTATTAGCATGACGTTACCTCTGTGTGCTATAACGTTTCACTTGGCGCACCATCTAGGGGACATCGGGAAGCACTATCGGTGTGGTAGTCACCACTTATTCTCCAATGTTCTGATAGCCCTTCTAAAATTACGTCGTGCCCCCCTCCATTAACAGTACAACTACAAATTTCACTGATATGGGATACCAACGGATCGCATTGGAATGGCTGATTCAGTACTGTGCGTTAACTGCAAATGTCAGTAAATCATCTATCACCTGTTAGAACGTATCCTTCATGGCGGTATAGTGCTAAACTGCTGACACGAAAGTAGCGCAGCGACCACATCTCCATGGAGGCACAACATTAGAGACCTGTGTAACGCGCAAATTCAGTGCACGTGGACGGACATCATATTGTCGAAATTTCCGGAGCCCTCTCCTACGGCACCTCTCATAATCGTTCCGTGTTTTTGAGACGTAAAACACCCGATATCATATTCCTCTCTTTTAGTTATCACACGCGCGTTTCACTTCCTCATTCACGTTTACTTTCTTCTTCCTCTCTTCTCTGCTTAACCCATATCGGGGTGGTAGAGTTGAAAAGAGTGCTTGCATCTCTGTTCCGTCTAACCAGCTATGCGCCGGATTCCTCTAGTGTCAACCATTGTCTTTTGGGCCATGCCGACTCGGAGACACCATGTAAGAGTCAGCGGCATGCAATGGGCGGGGCCTCCTCCCCTTTTTTGGAGCGCCCTTTCGGTTCTCGTTACCTATTGGCAGACGCGAGTTCTAGCCTCTGGGTCAATATACGAAGCTTAGAAAATTTAGCTTCTCCTTCTCCTCTCACTTTATTTCTTTGTCTCTTTTCGCCTTTTTATATTACACACTGGAATGTAATGAGATGCGTAAGCTATAGGTTTTGTCTGAGTGAACGAGCTCTTTTCTTTTTTTTTTTTTGCACGAACCGTACGCTTATCACGGCATCCCCCCGAAAAATGCAGAAAGAAAGACACTGATGGAGCTGCCACAGTTGACGGCAAGCCGCCACGCGCTGCGCGTTCTTCTCCGTGGAGCTTGTGGCCTGATGCATTCGACATTGGTTCTCGCAGGCATTTCTGGCATACCCCGCGAGACCATGCGACAACCTGCGTGTGCGTTGGAAAAGATACTTTTCCGACACGCGACGCGATGCAGGAAGTTGGACACATGCTGTCGGGCACCAAGACAAGACAAAACAATTGCAGAAACTTTCGACCTTTTTTAAGTATCGTGCGTCGGACACGACGCAAGGTAAACACAAAGCACGGCATTGAAGCGCCGGATGTCAAGAAGTGTGCAGCAGCCGGTAGCCAAGCAGGAACTCTTTTATAATGTTACGAGTAACTTGTTTAATGACCTATTTACAGCGCACAGAACTCGACGAGCAAGATAGCGCCAGACCAGCATCAAACGGAAAAACCCACTTCGTCCTCCTCTTTCATGCAGCCGTGTTTAGCGGTGGTTATGTATCATAACCCCCGGCGGTAGAAGCACCGTCCCGGTGCTAAATTTACGCAGACGATGTCGAAGGGGGTAATAGGGCTTTAGCCGAGCCACGTGAACAGTGTCGCTCGGAGCTGACGACTTTGTTGGATCGGTTGGAACAATCTCGTACGTGACATCTGTCACTTTGCGAACGACACGAAATTGTCCAGTGTAGGGCGACAACAGTTTTTCAGACAGTCCCACACGCCGAGTAGGTGACCAGAGGAGCACGAGAGAACCCGGAGAAAAGTGCGCGTCCCTATGTTGAGAATTGTAGAGCTGTTGTTGGCGCGCCTGTGAAGCCTGTAGACGGTTACGGGCGACTTGGCGCGCGTGGTCGGCACGGGCAATGGCTTCCCCAGCATATTCAGTGGCCGCAGGTAGTAAAGTGTCTAAGGGTAGAGTTGGGTCCCGGCCATATAGTAGAGAGAAGGGCGAATAGCCGGCAGTGTTGTGAATAGATGAATTGTAGGCGAACGTCACATATGGCAAATGAATGTCCCAATCATGGTGGTCTGGCGCAACGTATTTGGCAAGCATATCGGTTAGGGTCCTGTTAAGGCGCTCCGTGAGGCCATTTGACTGGGGATGGTACGAAGTAGTAAATTTGTGCTTGGTACAGCAAGACCTCAGGATTTCATGAACGACAGCTGATAAGAACGTGCGGCCACGGTCGGTGAGAAGTTGACGGGGAGCACCGTGCACTAATATTGTGTCGTACAGCAGAAAGTCCACAACATCGGTAGCGCAGCTGGTCGGGAGTGCTCGTGTGATTGCGTACCGCGTCGCGTAGTCCGTGGCAACAGCAATCCATTTATTTCCGGCTGTGGAGAGTGGAAAAGGACCCAACAGGTCGAGACCAACTCGCAAGAAAGGCTCGTTGGGAACGTCGATCGGCTGAAGGTAGCCGGCTGGGAGGGCAGACGGCGTTTTGCGACGATGACAGGGCTCATAAGCAGCGACATAGCGTCGAACAGAGCGGGCAAGTCCAGGCCAAAAAAACCGACGCCGTACCCGATCGTATGTGCGAGAAACGCCCAAATGGCCCGTCATGGGAGCGTCATGAAGTTGATGCAGGACAGTGGAACGCAGGTGCGCTGGGATGACAGGAAGTAAGTCTGATCCAAAGGAATCAAGGTTACGGCGATATAGGATCCCGTCTTCGTATACGGGATCCTATATCGTAGGGACGATATAGGACCGATATAAAAACATTCGTAGGGACGGGTCGCGAGGCGTTGACTCCAGTTTGTCAATGATGGCTCGTAAAGAAGCATCCCGACGTTGCTTTTCGCCATTGTTCAACAGCTGCGACACGGAAAAAAACGTCCGTGATAGCGTCAGTATCAGTTGCTTCGTCAACAGGGTAGCGGGATAAACAATCCGCATCCTGATGTAATCGCCCTGTTTTGTACATTACAGAGAACGTGTACTCTTGAAGGCGTAGAGCCCAACGAGCGAGACGTCCCGTGGGGTCCTTCAGGGAGGCTAGCCAGCAGAGCGCATGATGATCCGTGACAACACGGAATGAGCGCCCGTACAGGTATGGGCGAAACTTGGCGACTGCCCATACAAGGGCGAGGCACTCACGCTCCGTGATGGAATAGTTGCGCTCGGCTGGAGATAGCAGTCGACTTGCGTAGGCTATAACACGGTCGTGCCCGCGTTGTTGCTGCAATAGCACAGCTCCTATGCCGTGTCCACTGGCGTCCGTGTGAACCTTGGTTGGGGCTAATGGATCAAAGTGAGCCAAGATTGGTGGCGTTGTAAGCCGTGTCATAAGTTGCGAAAACGATGACGCTTGGTCATGGCCCCAGATAAACGAGGCGTTTTTCTTCAAGAGGTCTGTGAGGGGGCGTGAAATGGTCGCAAAGTCCTTAACAAAGCGTCTGAAATATGAGCACAACCCCACAAAACTGCGGACATCCTTTGTGGTCCTCGGAACGGGAAAGTTCGTGACTGCGTGAATTTTCTCTGGGTCTGGACGGACGTCTTGGGCATCGACAAGGTGACCGAGCACGGAAATTCGACGACGAGCGAAGTGGCACTTAGAGGCGTTAAGCTGGAGTCCGGCTCGACGAAAAACGTCCAGAATAGCTGACAAACGATCGAGATGCGAGTCAAATGTGGGCGAAAAGACAAGAACATCGTCAAGGTAACACAAGCAGGTGGACCATTTCAACCCTTGGAGCAATGAGTCCATCATTCTTTCAAATGTAGCTGGTGCATTGCAGAGACCAAAGGGCATCACCTTAAACTGATAAAGACCATCAGGAGTGATGAATGCGGTCTTCTCGCGGTCCATCTCGTCGACGGCTATCTGCCAGTACCCTGACCGAAGGTCAATAGTTGAAAAATAAGTGGCACCGTACAGGCAGTCGAGGGCGTCGTCGATACGAGGTAAAGGATAAACGTCTTTTTTGGTAATTTTGTTAAGGTGACGGTAATCGACACAAAAGCGCCGTGTTTCATCTTTCTTTTTAACAAGGACGACTGGAGATGCCCAGGGGCTGCATGAAGGCTCGATAATGTTTTTCGCAAGCATTTTGCCGACTTCATGTTGTAATATTGCACGCTCCGACGCAGACACACGGTAGGGGCGTCGGTGAATGGGGGTTGCATGGCCAGTATTTATGCGATGGGTGACAATGGTCGTTTGGCCTAAAGAGTTGCTGACAAAGTCGAAAATGCTGCGATAGCCCTCAAGAACGTGGCAAAGTACTGCAGCTTGCTCAGACGTGAGGTCCAATGGCACCATTCGCTCGATATCGGCGCCCCAAGAACGTGAAGGAGTGGAACCACTGACTGAGCTGCAGCAATCGTCAACTCTGAAGGGCTCGACATGGCTCGACACAAGCATCGCTATATGGATGGATGGATTGGATGGCTTTATATGGCTGTACCCTTCAGATAGGGAGAAGGCTAACGCCACCAAGTCGCTGTAATACGTACAACGCCCTCTAGCGTGCCAAACAACAGATTCGCAAACTGGTACCGAAACCGCGATACCACACTTTTCCTGCGTATATGCTCGCACGTATGACATTGGTGTTGCGCAATACAGGCATATTTTGCAGCTTCATCTTTTACCGCCCCTTCTTTGTTGGTGTGCATGCGTGCGACAGGGCATCAAGAGAAGAATCGGTTGAAGATTAACACTTTATAACAAACGGAAATCAAAGCTAGTCGAGAAGTGGGACATAAGGGCAACACTAGATTCTCTATATACGCTGCGAACAATTCTCTTTCTCTATCTGTCAAATTCCCTCTTCCCTGTCCCCAGTACAAGGTAGCATAGTGGTCGTTCCAGACTGGTTAACATCTCTGCCTTTCCTTTCCCTCCCGTTCCTCCTAGAATTCACGAACACCATGTCGAAAAAAAAACATTTTTTTGCCACTTGGAAGCCTTGCCACCTTGTTTCCGCGTATATAGAGGCTTGTTGATGTCAACAAAACGTACAACCACCATCGCGGCTTACGAGGTATTTTTATAACGTTGTGTTTGATTTTAGGCCTACTGTTTCAAACAACGCCAACTGACCGGAACGTGTGATTAGTGGAAATAAAAAAAAACGTGAAATATAGTGACAGATTGAAGCATGCTTTTCAAGATCTGAGTAGGATTGATGTTTTTAAATTGTGTTGAAAAGTAAAGAAAAGCCGGCATGTTGCAAAGTCTATACAACAGAAGAGCACTGCAACCGGATGATGGAGTCGTTCACTCTGGTGCACGTGGCCTTGCTGCACGCTCAAAAAAAAAATAAATAAAAGTTGGGCGCGAAATTGTCGAAGTTTTTTTTTTTCATTCATTAGGCGGTAGACGACTGCATGAGCAGAACTTTGATTGTTTTGTCTCACGCCTAAGCTGATTATCGCAAAGGTGTTATCTGGAGCGCTGTTTCTTACTCGCACATCTCGGTATTTGTTCTTTTAATTTTTTTCTCCTGTTCGTGCTTTTTTACGCGAAGTGCTTATCAGATGTTTTTCTTTGTTTACCCATAGCGTTGTTTCATTCCTACACGCAAGCTACATGTGATATTTCTTTTGCTAGTTAAACAAATTCTTTTTGTTTATCGCTGTTTGTTCGTTTCAGTAAGGCGTGATTCTGAAAATCAATTCTGAGTGTATATGAAAAATGTACTTGGTCTAATGAAGGCGATAAACATGAGTTGTGGGTCACAACTCCTCGTGTCTGCCATGTTTGTCTGTGCATGTGTTTCTGAGCGCTGCACCCCAAAAAGTTCGCACTTTAGGGGCTCGCCACTCATCCATCTCGCAAGATCTCACTCCGAGTAAAGTGCTCAAAACGGGCCACAACGAATCTATCTATTCTCAAACCTGGATTGAAATGAACGTACGTGGTCCTGAATGTTATAATTAGCAGAAATAGTAAAAAAAGTAATCGAATTACTTACGTAACATTGGTAAAACAATTTGAAAACGTTGGGTTAACTATGGCGGGTTGCAAGGAGACGGCTCCAGCACCTCGCCGAACGAGCGAATGAGTCTCCCCCCTGCGCCACCTTTGCGTCGGTGCAGCGCTGACGCGTCGCTGCGTGACTACATCTGAAGGGGGAAACAAAGTAACGCAACTCGCCACAGACGACGCGTACCTCAACAGCAGTAACAAGCAGAAGTCTATAAAGTGCAATAACAAGTAGTACACTTGTCGAATACCGAGTTTGCGAATCTCTTTAACAAGATTCTACTCGCGCGGAGGAAATCCTACGTGCTTACCACAAACACTGACGTCATCGACGACTTGGTAAACGAAGCAACGAGAGCTCTAAGAACTGCCAATTGCTGGGATAGCCGTGCTTAGCACTTCCTCAGGTTTCAGAGTATGGGAAGCATGGGAAGCCAACTGGTGACCCTTGGTCAAGCCCACTGAGCCGCTATCGTCAGTGGAGCCTTGGAAGAAGGGCCCCACCCACGGTGAATCACTTTTTTATTAAATGTTTTCTCTCTCTCAATGAAAATGAAAATCATAAGTTAGCTCCACCACGCTGCATTATTTTTCAGCAGTAAAGCATTCCGAAATCAGGAAGGGCTGCTGTCAGTGAACATGGTGTGCCATCAAAAGAAAGAGCTCTTATTTTTTTCACAGTGACTTTCGCGGGCACCAAGTTGAGAACCGCATACTTAAAAATTTTCTTGCCTACCATTCGCAAGTGCTAAACTTTACTTTATTATAAGCGCAAGCTTGACGAGCCGACAATGCAACCAGGACTCAATGTTACACCACGCAAAAGTACATGCACTTGTAAAGACGTCAGCTGTGCACTGCAACCACAGACTCACTAACATCCGGGAGACGACCCTCCACAGTTTTCTTTCCTATAACAAACCTGGTTACACGCGTGGACACTTCAGAACAGAAGACACCGACCTACAGCCAGACGTAAGACTTGCTGTTGATAGTGAAACGACCACTCGATTGCGCATGTCTGAGCTACCTCTGACGAACACCAGCGTTAACATAAGATACTTCACTAGCCTGTTGGAAAACTAAGCATTCATTCCAATCGCAACTGAATGGATCGAGAGAATTTAGCCTAAACATAATTGTTGAGGGTACAGTGCGATCACTGACCGTGTCATGCATCCGCGACACCTATAATATCCGTAGATGTACGTGCCATAAACATAATATGATTGTGATGCTCGCCGTAGGGGAGGGCTTTGAAAATTTTGATTTTATTGTTACGTAAAATATGCTATTCTTTAACATGCACTCACGTCACAATGTACACCACCATCTACCATTTCCCCTCCGCCTAAATGCGAGCACGATCGAAACCACTGATCTACTATGGCGTACGTAGTACTATAGACAACCGTAGCAAACATTAGCTGAGGCAAGCCTGAACCACCTGAACATTAATTAGCAAGCTGTGGCCAGTTCCAGCCAACAGAAAGGCAACATAGGCAAACATTAGACAGGGCTGACATTCTGCACCTATGGGTTTGTAATCTCTTGCTTAAATTCTGTAAAAAGTTCAAATAAAGGTTTAATTGAACATTTGCTACTCTTATCGTTAATGTTCGATTGTTACTATAGAGGCGAAAGCCTTAAATGCTTCATAACACGTGAAATTCGGCCACAGGAGCTGTGTGCTGGGGCGTCAGAGATGCATGATGCAAAGAAATCATCACTGCGTCATGACGTCACAATGACGTCATAGATTAGCAAAATTTGTCATGTCAGTGTGAAGCCGTCATCGCGACATCACTGTTACGTCACGTTCCATGACGTCTTGTTGTGACGTCATCATGTGACATCACACCCGGGTAAATAGTGGTGTTATCACGGAGGCAATGCAGAAACGGGGGAACTGCCTCCGATCTTGGAGGCAATGGCAAACCAATTTAGGGGCGGAAAGCTTTCGAACAGTTTCGATCGATACCTTTACCAGTTGCTTTGAAAAGTATCCGGGCATTTTGCGTTGTGATGCTTCCAAGGCATCAGAAGCAAATGGATGTGCGTGATATAGGTAAGATCTTTCCTGAATGGTCTCGAATGTAGAAATAGTTGAGCAATACTAGACATGTGATGAAGATGAAAAAATAACACGTGAGTGAAAAGTGTCTCTACGTGTTAATGTCCCCTTTGCGATTCCCCTTTGCAAACTCATATATTTAATCACACAAATTGAACGCTCACGTTGTTGGCCAGCGCAAGGTGCTGTTGGTGGTGTTGACAAAGTCCTGTTGTCATCCTTGTCTCTTCGCAGGTTTTTACGATGAAGCCATGCCAACAGGCTCAAGTTTTTGTCCTTTTAAAGTATCGACTATAATCTACTTATGACATACGACCACATGAGCACAAGGTTCGTGCTCACTACATGTTAGGACACGTTACTTGCTACAATCTGTACTGGTCTTGCGTGCAAAATGTGCGGCGGACAGAGCTACACAGAAGCCGCGTTATACTTTCAGTTCGAGTGGGTATGAAGAAGACAAGTTCGCTACGTAATATTCGCAGCAAATTTGGCTGTGCCGAAGTTGCGAGAACATTGCGGGGAATCTGGTGCGCTTTTTTCATATCTCGCAGTCAAATACGATAAGATGAGTGTTTAAACAAAAAAGCAGCAACATCAAGTAAAATAATACATCCTGTGTCAGTTTGCTGCTGCTATAAGAGACAATCCCAATTGACATCAAAGTGTATACTTGTTTCGGCATCGTGCGCTCAGTATGGCGACACACCTCTGAACCTTTAGATTTCTACTGCTTCATCTCATTAATTACAAACAGTACCGGCTTGTAAGGTAGACTTCAGCTTGCCCTGAAATACAACATATCATCTATAGACGACAGACTATTTCAGCTTCCTTCAATATTGCTGCACATAACAAGTCGGGCCAAATGAATGCACGACTTTCTTCGCCCTGCCCCATCGACTGGTTTCCATGTCTCCGTGGCCGGCCTTTGACCGGTACTTCGTAACAAATATACATAGCTTTTTCATCGCTGCCTGTTTCATGATGTTGTATTCACACTTGCTACAATGGATGCCAACATGCATCAACATAGTGTAACACTCCATATATGTAACTAAGCCGACTAGTTGTTCTAACAGTGTACCCTCGCTGCTCTCTAACCCCTAAGCACAAATCAGTCATTTCTCTTCTCCAGCCCCATTATTCAACGTACGCTGAAGCATCACGAGTGAAAGGGATCTGTGTTCGGCCTTCGAAGGGCCGTCGTCGGCGTAGAGAGACAATCCCGGAGAAGAATTCCTCACAAAAGCTTGATTTCTTTATTGCTGCATCAGTCATGACTAGCACTTGCCTCACCCTCTCTCTCCGATGCACGCACGCTCACATACACGCAAGCTAACAGCGGGAGAGAATGTGTGTTCCATATAGGTCAAGAGACGTCAGGTAATAATCCAGGAATCATTCGGCAATAACTCAAGACAAGGAGCATTTATTAGGAACGCAATTAGAGCAGCGGGTACTCCTGGCTATATGAACAGTGCCTAGGACCATACGCAAGGCAACACAGCCTGTTGGCTGCCCCACCTTTGTGCAATGCAAACATTTAATGCGTCTGTATTTCTGTCCGAGTCACTATACGCTGGCCGCTTCAGGCAAGTCATCTCTGACACGAGCGATGCGGCCCCGCTCGAGAAGCGAGGCATCCTGACCACCATTCTTCACTCGCAGACGCAATCGCGCAATTCGCAGAAAGCATCTTCTGCTGTCCACTCAGTATAACGCACGGAGCTCAGCTACGCTGGATCGAGCTCTCGGCTGGGCTTCTTCCTTCCGCATCACCGTCCATTGCTTTTTCGCTTGACAACGGCCAGAGCAGCGTCATTCTTCACGGCATGACGCCATCGACTTCTCCGCGGCATGTCACTATCCAGTTATACTTTTTGGCTTCTTTCTTACCTCTCTCTGTTACTCAACTTTCTGCCAATTTTAACTGCACGTACTTGCCGACGTTGACTCGATTTCTCTTATGTTACAGCTATTTTCTTCGCAAAATGTTTCATTTTTAGTCTGGCCTGGGGCCGACTTCACTCCTGCCGCATCGCACTGAGGCACGTATGACTGACTGGGAGAAATCGTTTTTCGACGGCAACGTTAGGCAGCGGCCGAATAATCCTCTCCCGCCACCCTTTTAGCTTTTAATAACTGCCAGTGATTAGGAACAAGTTGGCGCAGCATAGTTGAGGCGCAGTAGCTTATTTTTCGCGTTGTGCTCTACATTACATGGATGATGAGTCTGGTGGACATATACACCTCTTCACAGGGGAGAAAAAAACACCGCCATGATGGGCTGCGCGCGGGAGTAAAATGGATAAAGACGCAGCGTTCTCAGTGCATTTTTGAGGGGTCACGCCGATTTGCGCAGTCCAAGAAAGACTATGGCGGCGCCCATGGAGGCGTTTTTGAAAAGTTCTATAGAACGCCAAGAAAGCTCAGGAGGTAGCGAGCAGGTGAGTAGGTGAGGGAGAGGAGAGGGGAGAAGAAAGGAAGGTTCTCAGTATGCATGTTACGGGCCTTTGAAGGTAAAGCCAGAAATGTGCTACATTTTGAGAGCGACAAAGCTAGAAGCCTGTTTTTATACCTCTAGAAAAACTTACACCATGCTTTCAGTCTTGTCGCTTCAGCTCTCTCGGCTCATATAAATATCTGAGAAGAGCTTCCTTTGGTCTTATCTTTTGGGTCTTATACCGCTATGCATTTGAATGTAAATCCACTTTATTATGTACGCTGAGAATAGTCATATCCATAGTCGGCGTGAGGAGTTATTTGTATACATGTACAGCTGTTCCTGTTAGCGATTTTAGGGAGAACCACTTACCATTAATGGCGTCGTTTATCTTTCATAGAGCATCACTTAGCGGGCATCGAACTGTAGATGTGCCTGCACTCCTGCGTGCGCGTAGTGTGTTCACTATTTTAGGGGCGAAGCTCCTTATGGCGTGACTTGTGCATCCCTCGTAGTACGTAACCACCAGTGGCACATACCCGAAATAGGTATAACATTTTACCTCCAAGGTGGTGCCGGTGAGAGATTTCTTCTGTGCGTTGTTTAACAATAAAAAATAGTGCTCAATGTACATATGCCAATGGCTGCTAATGGGGAATGAGAGACAGGAGCATTCGGCTTTTAGTCAACGCGCATGCTGCGATCCCCATTAGCAGCCATTGGCATGTACATTGAGCACTATCGGACAAGAAACGGTTGCTACATTATACTCGCTGGGTGTAACCTCCTTAGTTTTAAAAAGGTTTAGCGAGCGTTGAGCCGCAGGGCCATGAATACAATGAACTAGTATATACCATGAATGAATTCGAGATGGTTAAATGGGGGAAGCAGATACGAAGCGCAAGCCGTAAGAAATTAAAAGCTGAATCCTCCTGTCTCTCATTTCACATTAGCAGCAACTGGCATGTACATTGAGCACTATCTGACAGGAAAAAGGTTGCTACGTTATTCTTGCTGGGCGTAACCTCCTTGGTTTTAGAAAGGCTTAGCGAGTATTGGGCCGCAGTGTCATGAACACAGTGAACTATATACCATGAACTCAAGGTGGTTGAAGGTGGGAAGTAGACCCGAAGCGCAAGCCGTGAGAAAGTGTGCGTGTGCCATCTCTTGTTTAGTCGTTGGAATGTCCACTGAATGGCGGTGCTTCTATATGGGGAATATATGATAAAAAGATGCGAGATGGTGGGACTGGGAGTGTTGAATAGATGGACGAACGGACACACAGACAGATGCATGGATGGACGCATGAACGGATGCAGGGGCGGATGCATGAACGAACGCAGGGACGGGCGTACGAACAGACGCATGGACGGTCACACAGACGGACGCATGGACGGACGAATGCTTCGCCCCACTCTCCATCATTCACTCCGTGGATATGTTGCCATTTTTTTTTCTATTAATACCCTTCCCTTTCATTTGCACCAAATGTTGGGTATCCAACAGTGTGGCCATGTTGACATTCATGTCTTTTCCTGTATTTGTTTTTTTTACTATGGTTTTGTTAAGCATAACAAGAAAGAGGAAGAGGAAAATAAAAATGGAAGTACAGGGAGGTGAGCCACTTCTCAGACTTGCTGAGAATTGGATAACTTTCCTGTCCTTCCGATAGGGTGAGTGCATCTTTGCTGGTAAGAGTGCAGTTTGAGGCTGTGCTTCCAGGAGTGACTTCAACTTGCAGAATACATTTTCAATCTAAACATTCAGTCGCCATCTCCTTGCCCTTCGTTCTTCACTTACACTTCGTTGAAGACCGAAATCATTTGTAATTGAGCACTTCTGTAGGAGTATTTAAATGCGGAACAGGATTCCTGAGTGACTGCGAGATGACGTTGTCGCAACACAGCCGTATTGCTTAGACTGTGTTAGTAAAAACGTGTTTCTGTAGTAAATATTTTCCCAGATGAACAAGCACATGTTGGTATTCTGAACACTGAAGCTACTTTTTAGTGTAGCTTGCATGATGGCCTTATATCATTTACAAGATAGTCCAAAAAGGATATTAATAGTTACCATCGTTATTATTTCTGTTTGTTGCAGAGATTACGTTATTTTTTGTGTTTTCTGCCACTTCATACCCGTTTGGCTCACAAGTTCTCATTACCTTTTTCTGGGACGAGAGCACTGGGTTGGCCGATTCAATTACCGACTTAAGCAAAGCTTTTTCAATCTATGTGAAAATATGCCCTTCAAAAGAAAAAGGCAAGAAAACAGGAAGCAATCTGTACATGGTTGTATGCATTTGCGGGGTGGGGGGTAGGCTGGGCACTTTTTTGATCTAAAGTAGGGGCTGGGCAGGCAAATGGTCATTCTGCGCTATGTATGCTTGACGAAAAGAGAGAAATAAAGGAAGAGACATAGAGGCTAACCTAGAAAAAAGAAGTTTCGGGTAGGACACGGGCCCGGAGTGCTACCACCTGGCTACGCCATTTATCCTGTGATATCAATTGAGCCCGGAAGCTTGAGGATTGGTGCTTGCAGGAGGCCTCAGGAACCACGCTGCTTTCAAAGCTGCCCTGGAGTACAGGTAAGCGTCCGATCTCCTTCCGATCATTCTGTAAACACGCCAGCTGTTCACAACTACCACGGAAACGAGTGGTTTTGGTCTCAAAACGACGGTGAAAGAATTCATCGACACTATGCTATGCAGCTTGAAACATCCTGTGAGACGATGACGAATGGTTTTATCGTAGACTGCTGGAGAAACGGGCTTCGTTCTCGTTCGTCCATCGAACATGCAATCAAACACAACCCGTCATTTTTATGTTTTTGTTTTCCATGATTTCCATGATTTTTGTATTCGATAAAATCGAAACTTTTATGTGTTTGTGGGTGTCCTTCTGTGTATTATTGTTTGCGAGGGGCCGTGTTTCCTTTATTCAAAATCATGTTTTTTTAGGCAGTATCTTGCGACCAACATCTGCCGCCTTGCTCGCGACAGAGATGTGCAAACACACGACCTTCCCATGACTGTGCACAGAAAAATTTGCTTCTTAGTGGCAGCGATGTGTAACTGAGGCTGGGCGTAATCTAGTTAGGGACCGAAAGCAGCTTTCGCAGTACAAAGGAACTTCTACTCGTCAGTGTATACATTCATCTCCCAACATCCTTTAAGGAGCCGATAAAACCATTGTCTAGCTACCACGTCCTTACACCTGCACAGTTGAGTGCGCACCAATTGGGCCTTTATATTTTTCGTCTCGATGTGATGCGTGCTTTTCTAAGGTATTCAGCATATCGCACCAAATTCGATACCACATGAACATGAAACAGACGCATTTGAATATATTGGTCTCACACGGTTAACTTGAGAGGTATTTAATATTCCTGGAAACATCAAATCATTCTCGTTCAATTTTTATCGCGGCGCTCTTTCGAGCTTTCTTCCTTTCCTAGCAGCGTTCACGCTCTTGTATGCAGATGATTTAGAAGATTAAGTAATTAGCGAAAAGACGATTAGGATGATTTAGGCGCAAGAGCAAATTTCAAGTGCCACGTATTGAGCATACGAGTAAATGTGTTCTCAACAGAGGCAAACTATGCCTAATTGTTGCGGCATGGATGAAAAATAAAACTGCGATAAATTGAGCAATGCGCCAAATGTGCGTAATGTGAACTGCCGCAATGGGCGCAATGTCTAGCGTATTGAAACACACGTACGTATGCACGCACGCACAGACCTGCGAGTGGTTCTTAAGATAGAGAAAGGCAGAGAAAAGTGAGCCCCGTTATTGTCTGCTTCAGGAGCGACACCGCCACAGAGCTCACAAGGTATGGCGGTGAGGAGGGATAAAAGGGTAGAAGTAAAGGTATAGAAAAGAGGAAGAAGAAGCAACAACAAACTGAGGGGATAGGAGAGACAGGAAAGATGGAAGCACGGTCACTGGAGTCCGAGGACGGGCTACACTTGCGAGAGATGTTGTCGGCGTCTGTAGATGGCGTAGAGCAGGTCCAGTAGGTCAGAGCTGCGCTGTCGTCGAAGACCGTCGGCGACAGGAGGTGACGTGGGGCAAGCCCAGTCGGCCAGAGCCACGTTGACGCGGGAGATCGCAAGCGCGCGGAGCGTGCGGGCGCACAACCGGTCGGCACGGAATCCAGCGAGCGAGTTGCATACATTGTGTCGTCACAGTGCTGTATGTTTCCAAGGCTTTAGATACTGTAGTGTGGCTTGTTTAGGTCCCTGCCTAGGCGCAAATACATATTTTGGTGTTTTTAACAGTTACTAAAGAAATATTTTGTGGCACTTAATATATAAAATGGCTTTGTAGCTTGAAAATGAACGAAGTTTAGTAAAATCATAGGGTAAAAACGCGAACGCGCACCTTGTTGACCTCCATTTTTTTTTTCTCAAAGGAGGGATTCGGTGCCCGAAACTAAGAAGTGACACTGTTTTTCCCACAGCGCAATTTACTTGCATAACCCGAGAATAGTGACAGTGCTTACCGCAGCATTTTTATTGTAACTGTTTGCGATGGCATACTTTAATCGTACACTCCGCCCTGTAGCATAAATGTTTGTGTATACAGACGCGCGGGTGCGTATGGGCAGTGGAGTTGGTTTGTACCTAACTCCAGCTATAGGAGAATGTTTTTTTACACAGGATGCGTAAGCCAGCAGATAAAACAAGGAACAACTGACCGGCAGCTTTTAAACGTCAACCAAGACGGTGAAGAACAATCACGTGCGTGGGACGAATCTCGTCTCGCAAAGCCAAGTCATTTTTTATTGATTGATATGTGGGGTTTAACATCCCAAAACCACTATATGATTATGAGAGACGCCGTAGTGGAGGGCTTCGGAAATTTAGACCACCTGGGGTTCTTTAACGTGCACCCAAATCTGAGCACACGGGCCTACAACATTTCCGCCTCCATCGGAAATGCAGCCGCCGCAGCCGGGATTCGAACCCGCGCCCTGCGGGTCAGCAGCCGAGTACCTTAGCCACTAGACCACCGCGGCGGGGCAAGTCATTTTTTTTATGCCAGATCATAATAACTGTTCTCAAAGTGGCTATCGAAGCTTAGAAAACAGCCGACACTGAGTGATACCGAATGCCTGTCACATATAAAATCCTTTGGAAACGTATTCCTGGCACCTTGTCATAAAACATCACTCGTCAATACAAACATCTCTGTAATGGCATAATGACGTGCAAAGTACAACGTTTCGCAACGATCCTATGCTATCGTCATCCGTTAGTCACAGAGCGGTGAAGCGCGTCGCAAATTTCACTCGAAAGTCACTCGGAGGAAAGAGCTGTCCCTTTGCACGAGATATATAGGCGTCATTGTTTAATCGATGCGCAGTCCCTCCAGCATCGTTTCTTGAAATGAGGATGGAGTTCGCCTTATCTAAGGCTTGCCCGTGGAGCCATAACACTATATGGCTGCCGCCCGTCGGACTTGTTGGAAAAAAAACGAACGACCAAACTGAGAAAGGATCTGGATTTTATATGCTTGGTGAAACTCAGAAAAGTTTCGGGAATTAATAGGGAATGAGGCAGTTAAGCTTCTTAAACAAGTGCCTTTTAAATTTTAATGTTGCTCTGAGAAAGGCACCCTTTGCCTTGCCTTCGCTCTTTTCTGTATTTCCTCTCTGTGTCGTCAAGCTCCCTCCTAACTTCTTCCCTTCCAAATCATTCGTATGACCATGAATGTAAGCTGCCGGGTTAAGAAGTCCAACTGTTGTGCCAGCCTGGCGGCGCCGCTAAATACTTGACGACCGCATAACTCAACGCCCAGCACCGTTTGACGTTATATTCCCCGAAAACGGGACTAGAAAGGGCCTCGACGGCATGCTCGCGAATGATTTATGACGACTGGCTTAAGACGGAAAACGGCTCGGCTGCTTTGATCGCATTGGTGCCGCGTCTGCCTGTGTTTGAAGACGACATTTCCCACCGAGGTACAGTTAACGACGTTTCTCGTATGTGGTACTGGTAGGGAAAAAAACTATATTCGAGCGAGTACAATGGCTGACCAGAAAAAGCTTGCTGACATCTTGCCTGGTATATCATGATTATAAAATTCTTCTTTCTTTCGTTACTTGTGACACACAAGCCACGGAGAGGTTTAGACTTTGCCTATCTCAGACGTGTAAATTTTAATAAAGTAAGAGAAATTCGTCTTTTTTTAATGGGAATCCACTGTCCCACCATTAACTGTTACGTAAGCGCGATATTCCCGACTTGTGCTCATCTTTGTATCTTTTTCTTTTTGTCTCACTAGCATTAAGATCCTAATAAACGCTAAGGGTGTCTTCTTAACTAGAAAAAATGACCTATAGCGACCGCATGAAAAAAAAAACGTGCTTCTCGTATACGCGTAGGATAATTTGGCAAACTACAAACCATACGGGCATGGCCCAGCGCTCGCTTGTTCATCGAAGAAGACGTTGCGGAAACTTGGACATATAACACCATCGCAGCATGGTGCAATCCTTTTTCCGGAATCTCTCGCTTTTTACATTGCCTGGTAACATTAAATTGAAAAATCTATCCATGATGAAAAACAGTGCAACTTGCAGTAGTGGTGCAAGGCTCTAACTAACGAAGTAGTTCGTGTACGACCTATCTTTTTTTCTAAGTTTTTCCAAGACACGTCTTTTCTTTTTAATAGTATTTCAAAGTATGGCTAGGCTTCGCTGTACTTCTACGGTTTCGGTTGGTTCCCTATCTCTTTCCAGCACGGTGGTCACCCCAGGTAAGCACCTTTTCTTCACTTTTTCTCTTGAAACACGTGAACCCGGCACGTCGAATTTTGAATGGCCCACATTTTAAAGCTTTCGGCAATCCGACAGAGATGACGTTACTTTCTTTAGGGCTTCAATGTGGCATGTTATGTTTGCTTTTTTCTGGTTGCCGTTGTGCTCAAGGCACCCTAGAAGATGGACTCTAGATGCATTTATAAATATTTAAGTATATGCTGTTCCCACTACGTTAGTAGTGCAGGAAAGCATGTTTGTCAGTAGTTAACGCTAGCCACTATAAAAATGGAGGGCTTTACTTGCACCGGAAGGGACCAGTGGACCCTTACTGCATGGTGGTCACTTCAGGTGACCAAAACTGACAAAAACTGACAATATTTTGTTCCTTGGGAAACAATCGTTTTCTGCTAAAGATTACGCCATTTTTAAAATAAAACTCTGCTTCCTGCCAAAAATGAAGTTCTGCGCATGAAAGAGCTATACTATTACAAATGTGTCTCGTGGTTCTGGCGAAAATACTTTACGTGACTAGCTAGCTGTTACTTGGTGTTATGATTTTCTTCGCGCAACTATAGCTATTACGTAATGGTACCTAATATTCAGTTGCGTTTCAACGTGTTTTAGTCACGAGAGTAGCTGTAACACGGATGAGGCGGGAGCTGTCACGTGGCTAGCAGTTACGCATTTTGAGTCACGTAACTAGTTATTACGTGGTTTATGGTGAGAAAATGTCACTTGGCTAGCTGACATGGGATGTTAGGCAATTTTCAGTCACCTGGCTAGCTGTTTCATGACGTTCCGAGTTTCAGTGACGCAATAAGTTGTTATGTGGGAACACGTCTCGTGATGTCACAGGACATAGCCACGTGACTATTTGTTACGTGTAGTACGTATTCTTAGTGACGTGACTTCACATCATTGTTAGTCTCGTAACTTAATCGTCAAACATGGTTAATGCATTCCATAGACGGACAAATCGGCACACTAGTTGTAGGAGCAAGGCTAAGGAAGATGAAGTGATCACGTGCTGGCTATTTTTTTTCGCGCTACCCGGTTCAACAAAGTTTCAACAGTGAAGCTGTTAAAATATTTTGTTCATGGTTAAAAGACAAACGAGCATGGATCGACATTTACAAACACCTATGCGATGTTCTGACAAATACTACGATCTGACAAAGTGCGTTAATATTGACGAATTGCGATCAAATTGATGAATCGCTATGAACTGCAATGATGAATTGCGATGAATTAGGATGATTGGGTTCTAGCTACAATACTCAAGTTTGCCACAGTGTGCCGGTTTCATCTCTAAACAGTGTAAGTTGGTTGCTTACGCGTTCTTAATCTGAAGTATAACATAAGAAGGTCAACACTAACTCTGGTACCACTGCCAGTAAGCTAAGCACAAGCCTCGCCTCTTTATAAATCACAGAAGGTCGCTTTATTTTCTTGTCTTTTGGAAATGTAGTGACACTGCACCGATGAAGCACTTACGAACTTTGCTTACAAAAGTTCTTTCTATCATTCCTGTACGATTACATCTAGTGTTACCGTATTCTCATGCTTTGTCATGTGCGGATATGGTACAGTCTAGAATGCAACATCCAGAGCACTGAACGTGCTTGCCTGGGGCTCCTTTAAAGTCAACTTGTTCCCACCTAGTTTCTCGCGAAGTCCACCTTGCGAACGTGTCCGCAGGTAACTTGAAGGCCTCTTTGGTGGGTGATGCGAAACGGTGAACAGTTGCCCCGCCGCGGTGGTCTAGTGGCTAAGGTACTCGGCTGCTGACCCGCAGGGCGCGGGTTCGAATCCCGGCTGCGGCGGCTGCATTTCCGATGGGGGCGGAAATTTTGTAGGCCCGTGTGCTCAGATTTGGGTGCACGTTAAAGAACCCCAGGTGGTCTAAATTTCCGGAGCCCTCCACTACGGCGTCTCTCATAATCATATAGTGGTTTTGGGACGTTAAACCCCAGCTATCATCAAACGGTGAACAGTCATGAACTGCCGCACTTTCTCCACCGTTTCAGGTGAGCCAGCAGCTGACAATATGGCCGGCGTAATTAAAAACGCGCGGATACATTAGAGCGGTGCCTACTCGCCACCCAAAGTAGCGCCGAACATCGAGCAGAGTATTCCACCCTTTTTTATTGCTTCTAAAAGAGCCTCCGCGTAAGGTTTATTTTTCTTTCCCGATCATTTTTCTTTAATTGATTTTCTTTAGTTCTCTTTTATCAATCGCCAACTGCGATGACGATGGTGCCTGCCAGCGGAACACCATGAAAACGAGGCAAGATCCAAGAAAGCGTGATGCGAGACGTCGTTATAAAGAAATTAGGAGCAGGAACGAAGCACCTTCTAGCTTAACCCTCACAAAAAGAAATAGAAGAGGCAACAACGAATAATCTATAATGCGAGAAGGGCGCCAGCGAGCGTGAGAAGGGAAAGAGCAGCGAGTTTCTTTTTGGTTCACATTTAACCGACGGCCGAGTTTAAATTTAAGAACGAGTCGCAAATCGCTCAGTGGTCGTGCTAGATGCGTGGCGTTTTATAATGCGGTCACCATCTCAATTACATTTAACTAATGAAGCCAGTTTATAGATTTCGTCTTGCTTTTGTTAGATGGTGCACTTTTTACGGCAAAGTGCATTCAATACAAGTTGCTTTTTTATGGTGCGAGGTCCTTGTACATGCTGCAGATAGAGACACTAAGTGTTTTTACCTACATCTGACGTTTATTAAACATTCATTGTGTGTTATGGTCATTTAAGGCCTGGTTATTAAAACTGCGTATTTTAAGTATGTTTAGAAAATAATACACTTTGAGAAATCGTGGCCATCTTAATGCACTTCTTCCTGCAACGTCTTTGATTTACATACAATGCTGTTAGACATAAGTATTAAGTACCAAGAATTGAAGCAATATTGTTCATATTTCATACTGCGAGTGAGTGAGTGAGTGAGCGAGTGAGCGAGTGAGCGAGTGAGCGAGTGAGTGAGCGACCTTGCGCTTGCTTTCTCTTTTTGGGGAAATACATGAAAATGCAGCTTTCTGCGGTATGCTTAAGTCTTCTACTGCAATCGTAGCCCTTTGCGTGAAATAGCTATAGATGTTAAAACACGGACGCAGACGAAGGAGAGAAAGCAGTTAGAAAATTGCAAAACGACAGTGCTCCTTCTGCACCGTTGTAGTTCCTGTGGCTGTACCGGTCACTTGGAGGGGCTCCTAAAGGCGAACCGGTTTGCTTCCGACGTTGAGGTTAGCGGGCACGAGATGAAAGGAAATGAGATCCTCGTTTCCTCACCAACGTGTTCCCGCGTCATGACGCTGTACCCACCCTGCTCACTACGTTGCCTTTCTTTAGCTGAGACGCCGAAACGCTAAGTCATTCTGGGCGGAAGTAACTACTTCTGATGGCGCCGCGACGCTTTTGTGCAGGCACGCTATGCTTGATGTGGCGCTAGAGAGAAAGATGCTGCGGTGGAGGAGGGGTGTGGAAAAATATTATAGAGGCGTATTTGTCGTGAGGGCATGTGGGCCATCGTGTACCTGGGGATCACGTTAGCCTTCTCTGAGCATTCCTGCTGTGGCGCTGACCCATATTGCCACATAGTTATGACAGTGAACAATACATACGGAAGTCTGTATACATTTCGCTGCATTTGTGTCCGTAAATTAAAAAAAGGCTCTAAGTACAAGCGATAAACGCTGTGCATTGATAGCCGCAAGAACAGTCGCCAGCCATCGAGTCATCTGCCACGCTGTAAAGCGCATCGGCATTTACACATGTGCTATCGATGATTCCAGCTTTATCTATAGTTACCGTGTAAGTTCTAGAATGAATTCAGATGTTCGCGTTGTGCGCATAGTCTACAGCAATGTTCTAAAGTGATTTGGGAGGTTCCCATTTATTGAGGGGGGGGGTGCGCAAAGCAGTAGTTACACGTGTAATGGGCTGGTGACATAAATGAAAAGACAAGAGCGTTTGCGGTAATAATATCCCCAGCAAAAACAAGGAAGCGTTTTGGGATTATTAACATTGAGACTATGTAATCAAATACTTTCGTTGCTAATAACGACATGGCAAACCACCTTATTAACAAGTTGCACGATGGTGCGTGTAAGTTAATGCAACTGCAGGTTGTAAGAACCTAAAGGCAGTTTATCACATGAAAAGGAGAAATAGGTTTGCCACTTGACCACGTATGTGTCTGCGTGTGCGCGTGTGCGTGTGCGCGCGTGCGTGTGTGTGCACACACACACACACACACACACACACACACACACACATATATATATATATATATATATATATATATATATATATATATATATATATATATATATATATATATATATATATATATATATATATATATGGCACCCACACTTCAAAGCGGCACCTATATAGAAAAAAAAGCTGGTGAATCACGCTCTCTCAGCCAGTGGTACTTTGTGTAACAATTTAACTTTTGTCAGTCTCATTGTTCAGGCATGGCCGCTCGATCAAGGGTTCATCAAGGGTTCGATCATCAAGGGATTAAGGATTCGATCAATGGTTCAGAATACTAACCATAGCTAACATGTTGCAACTCATTGAGTGCGACCATTCGGGATTGTATGTGCGTACACGTACATACTTAGGAGCGCGTATGTTTGACAAAACCCCACCATCTCAAATAGCTGCGATTCTGCTGTGGTCAGTAGATTTCTCACTCGATCTGTCACTATTTCCACTGAGACGGGACACACTGCCACCTTGATCTTCCACGACATTAGACGTGAGAAGGATTCCTGTGAGGTCCCGATCGTTTATCAGCGGAAGGGTTAAGGAAGGCACTTATGTTTACAAGCCATTGAGCATTCAATGGAGAGTGACTGTAAAAACGGCAAATTTTATGTGTCTCAAGTGCCCACTTCCAGATCGATTTTCGGCCCTGACGCTACTAAGCTTGGGGGAGAACAGCTGTAAAGAAAAAAAACATAGGCTTCCCAAACGTCCGTTTACATTTTGTCATGCTCATTGAGCTGGGTTTCTTTGTTGCACTGATTAATTTATCAGTTTTTATCTAGCCTTTGCTTTTATCACCACGTTTGGTTTCACGATCCAAGTGATTTAACAGAACCAGGTCACGTACCCTTTAAGGTACCCTTTAAGGTTTCTATGGCTGTAAAGGATAAATCACGTGAATTCTGAATTTTACACAAAAAATGCCAGTGCTGGACCTTTTCGCAAAAGCAAAATTTTCTTGCTGGGCATTCTGTTAACGCAAGCGACCCGAAAGTGTTCAAAGCTTTTAGGAGTAAAATGGCTCGCGAACTGAACAACTGAACTCTCACACGCTTAAAATTGTTACGATAGGGTGTGCAGCTCGTTAAAAAATGCTAGGCAATCATTATGCTGAATTGCATAGTAAAGGTAGTCACTTCCTAAATCCTGAAGTTTTGGCGGCCATGCTTAGTCCGGTGTTGACGGTTTCAAAATGAGTCAGCCTTATAGTAAAGCTCAGACCATGATTGATTGATATGTGGGGTTTAACGTCCCAAAACCACCCTATGATTATGAGAGACGCCGTAGTGAAGGGCTCCGGAAATTTTGACCACCTGGGGTTCTTTAACGTGCACCCAAATCTGAGCACACGGGCCTACAACGTTTCCGCCTCCATCGGAAATGCAGCCGCCGCAGCCGGGATTTGAACCCGCGACCTGCGGGTCAGCAGCCGAGTACCTTAGCCACTAGACCACCGCGGCGGGGCGAAGCTCAGACCATAGGCACTTCAACATTTATGACAGTTTTAGATATCTTTAAGAAGTTTTCTATTTACGGTGGTACCTTATGACTTCGCATGTAGCTCTAAGATAAGAAATGAAATGCTGCAGCACCATGTCAAGCCACCTTTGAAGCTATTTGAAGTCATCTATAATGCTTGTAATGGCAGAAAGCAAAGCTTAGTTAGACATCACTGCTTCGTGAGGCAACCCAACAAAACAAGAAGTTACCCATTCTCCACCCTTGTATGTTACATCAAGAAACAAAACAATTAAACCACTCTTTCAACAAAATGAAAGCTTAATATGCGTTGCTTGTGCAGTTCCTACGCAGAAAGACGTGCTCGGACAAAGACACAGTGTTGTTTTAACTGCTCATCTGAGCGGCAAAATTGGAAATGGGTGATGAAGGATCGCAGTGAGGGCACGCTAGCAGCTGTCAAAATAACGCGCGATATGAATAGTTTAGCCGCTAAATTTAATTGATAAAACTCACTAGACAGAAAGTATAACATGAACTGAGCTGTTACGCTTATGCGCAAATACCTATAATCTTGTATTTGTACTAAAAGTTATCATTTTGCAGCCACCTATTACATGCTTTGTGCCGATACTGGTTCGTCGTTTGATTTGTAAATTTATTCTAGGAAAATATTCTGTAAGTTCTTACAGAAGAAAGTAATTAATGTCATAATCATAATGGTTACTATGTTAAGCAACCAAGTTACGTCGTGACATTACATGTTACCTGTAAGCGAAGTGCCTTTGAATGCGTGATATTTGGTACGCATAGCTCTGTGGTAGAATACTGGGCTGGCATGCAGGCGATCCTGGTTCTAATCACATTGTGTCTTTTCTTATTTTATTCGATTTTCTTTTATTTTTCGCAATAGTGGTTACGAGCACCGGCAGCGCACGCGATCCTAGTTGTGATCTCACAACAGCTTTCGCTGTAAAACAGGAAAAGAAAAACAACTACTTTCCTGTTTGAATCCGGCCGAGGAAGATGCTCGTATAAAAACTGCGGCGAGGTAACGAAGACGCGCACGCTTAAACTCGGTCCTCTTCCTGTCATTGTTTTCTCCTTGACCCGATTCACATGCAAGTGTAAAAAAGTAGAAAAAAGAAGCAAATTGGAGAAACACAGAGAAAACCTAGAATGAAACGAGCAAGAGCTTTGGCGTGAGTAACGCCCGCGATGGAGTGGCTTTCCGGCCAGCGAGGCACGATGACAAACGATCGCCCCAGAGTGTTAAAAAGCGGCAGCCATTCATTCTGGCGATTATACAGAAGCTGATGAATCTTCACGGCCCGCGAAAGTCCCACATATATAACACTTTCTTTCTTTGCTTGTATCGTTTTTTTTATTTTATTTCTGGCACTGGCTGTGGTATTCGACTATAATGGTGGAGCCCTTCGCCTCTGCAGAATGAAAGCACCGTAAAGATGCAAGAAAAGACATTTCAAGAGCCAGACTTTTTTCTGGAAAATATAGATAGCTTATGGTGTAAATATTGTGATAATTAATGTGCCTAATTTGTGTTCCTCCGACTAATCTGGATGGCTAAGCTTATGAATTTTTAAGGGATAATTTTCTGTGAAAAGTATGAGTGTATGTACGCATTGTTCTCTTAAATGGGCCTTCTAACGCTTCAAAACATCGGTGCCGACTGGATAACTCGTAGTGGTGCTCGCCAGAACTACTGCGAGCGGAAATGACGCTGGAAGGTTGCCGCCATATGATTCGATAAATGTAACGTTAAATGTGACCGCGGCATTGCATGAAAATAGTGGTTGCTAATAAATTTACTTTTTCATTAGCATGATTGTTCACTCAAAGTGACACAGAATAAAGCTCTCCGACTTTTCCAGCTTGAATACTGCAAAACTGGTCAGAAAACTTGTCGAAGGCCACGTGCTGAAGGAAACGCTACGCAGACGCGCTGGGCGCCGGTCTTTGAAGAAACTAAAAGAAAAAAATGTAAGAGGGTTGATATCTATACGTCATTGCAAACAGAAAGATCAGCAAAGCTACAAAACAATATGGAAGCGTTCGCGAGCTGGCTAGTTTCGCACGTGTCGTTCCCTCTTCAAGTACCACATTGTTACCATCGCAACACAGTCCTTAATATGCTGGACGTAACAGGCAATATGTCATGCGATCTTCCTTTACGGTAGGGCTTTCAGTTCATTTCATTGGGCAGCCTTCCGACGTCCGAGAGCGGGGGAACACAGTAAGGTGAGCCCGTGAAAATTGAGTTGAGAGTAAGCGCTCATTTCATTGTATTTTGATATCTCTACGCTGAATAACTTTGCACTGCGTGGCCCTATCACTACCGTTCTTGCGGCACTTATCTCTTAAGCCGTCAGTGTACGCAAGCAGCTATAAAAAACATGTAAAACTATGAGGTCGTGAAAAGTGTTAGGGGGCCCCTTTAACAGTGCCACGCGTTAAACAAGTCATGCTAATCCTTAAATGTACTTCTTCTTGCCTGCAAAGTTCTACATCAACTGTCAATTTATAAATGGACGTTTTATGTATTAGTATCTAGCGTTACTGGTTAGCAAGAAAGAGGAGTAAATATATTAGATTATTAAAATAAAGCATTCCAATTACTGTTTTTTTACTGGCTCTACGCACCTCGGTAAAGTTTGCCGCATTCTGTAAGCTTAGTGTATTAACGACGACCCTGTAGCTTTTAGCTCATAAACGGTAAGTTCTGCTACTTATGAAGCGTAGTGCATTTTCCAGTTGTACGTAATAACGTTTACCTTCTGCTGGGACAGCCGACCTATTACCCATCTCTTCAATTAGGCTACCTGTAAAGCGTGCTTTTTTACAGTAATTTTCTTTCAAAGGTGAAGACGACTTTAAAACTTATGAGATTGGAGGTATTTTATAACAATAAAAAGGATAATATATTTTGATAAATGTACGAGTGCACACCCTAAATAATATTATTGAGTTCGCTGACTTCAAACAATGAAATCGCGTAGCCTGTTGTTTCGCCATGCTGTACTTTGAAATTTGAGAGCTAAGATCTAAAAAGTTAAGAAAAAAAAAGCGTTCTGCCACAAGGGCGAGGCATTGAATGCGATAGCAATAAATTTAATGTCACACGGAGAACGACGACAAGCATCTCGATCGTGGCTGATGCGCAAATAAGAACGCTCGAAAAAACTCGCAGGCGTTTACAGGACAAACTTTAACTAACAACTGTCATAGTTACGTCTTTGTGTTCGAGCAACGCAGTGCAAGTGACAGAAATGGTGAACAGGACGCTCTTAGACAGAGTTAATATACATACTCTAGAGCAAGGGTTTTTTATAGGGCCCATGCATTTAAACCTATAACCACTCGG
>WOVY01004044.1:57500-100000 GCA_013436015.1 Rhipicephalus annulatus
AAGGGCATAAACAAAACGCTTTTTTTTTCAATTTTCAAACACTTTCGCAGTTTTATTTCCTATCGTTTGATCGTTCATCCATTATACGCCCACCCAAACGATCGAATGCTGTGGTTAGAGAAACAGCTTCTGCTTGAATAAAGGGAATGTATATGCATCACTTTCCGTATATTTCAACTAGGAACAATCGCTGGAGCAGGCAGGCAGGCGTTCCTACTATTCTGATGCATAAACGGACGTAGCGGCGTCTGATAAGAATGCTAAACTATGCCACAGTCAAAGCAAGACGAAAGATATACATGAGCTGTAGCGGCGACATCACGCAGCGCAGACTATCCCTGCATTAGACGAGTCATCCGTTGTAATGAGGGCACTTGGGGAGATACGAAAAGAAGAGCATGCACAGTGACAGAAAAGCCTAAAAATATTGATGTTCGCAGTGCAAGTGTTCCAAGGCCGCGAATCGCATGCCGAGCACGTTGCTTGCGAGATTCGCTGAGCTACGTTGCGTACTTCCAAGCTTTTTTTTTTTTCAGTGGCATACGGGGAAAACACGTCTGCCTTTGGCGTGCCTTGCAAATCCGCCTGTGTATATGCAAAACGGAAGTGCGGATTTGAGAATGCGAAGGACGCCTCTTTGATGTCGGCCTTGATCATATTTCTTCGCTCAAGCTCGTTACCCTTCGAAATGTGGCCGCAACTGGAGTTCAAGCTGGAGTGCGGAATAGGGAGTGATGCATAAGAAAAGAGCAAGAAACAAACAGCAGCGTAGGAAGCTCAGTGCAAAGCAGTCTGCGTAGAAAAAATCTTGTAAATTGAACTAACCGCTTTAGACAATGCCCCACTGTATCGCATTAGAGCTGTCCCGAATCCTTGCACCGAATCTAGAGCTATCATCGCGCCGAATCGGTTCAAATTCATTTCTTTACAACGTCCCTTCTGCCAAACTCCTTCATTTGTTTGTTTGGAAACGGATAGCTCAAGCAGGACAGTGAATTCTGCGATAAGATTGAATCATTCTTCTCCGAGTCATACATACGTGCCGTAAGGGCAGTTATATTTATTGTGATAGCAATTCTAATTAGACTTTCGGCGAATCTTGCCACTGCCATCCTAGTCATGTTCTGTATAAGTATATGTTTTTATTTATCTATTATTTAATTTATTTCTTTATTATTTATTTCGATGTACTTTCAATTATGGCATGGACGAAGAGGTAGACTACGTTGGGAAACGAAAAACGGGCGGCTGGAGGGTGAATAGGGCCTAAAGTCATCATCACCAATTGGCTGGCGTGGCCGGGGCTACCACGCGTGAGCAGCCACTTGGCGCCAGAGTGGACAGGACACGAAACAACAGCAGTCCGCTCAAACACTGAAGTTGCCCTCTGCGAAGTGCGGGCTTCGACTTCACTCCCACGGGGCTCGAGAGAGAAATGCATTGACCTCGAAGGCAGTGAATACGAATCCGAAAGCGTCCTGTTACTCTTGCGTCGTGCGATTTTCTCGGCATTTCCTTGCATCACTGACGAAGGAACCTGAGCGATCAGTTGAAACGAAAAGCTTTCGCGTTGTTTTGGTTTCATGTAGGGGCCAAACTCTTTATGGTTGAGGCCTGTACGTTGGCGTTGGCGTTGTTGTGAGCCGTAACCACCGCTGACGATGATGATGATGCTGATGACGATGATGATTCTGGACAACGACTGGCTTGTGCCATAGATGACGTCTAGATATTGCCTACGATGCATTTCGTATGACTAGAAATAGCCAAAAACTATTAGGGGAACGGGCCCAGATCTCGTCTTTGCCAACTTCAGGCTAGATCCGATACCACAAAACACTAATAACGAAGGAGGAAAGAAATTCACAACTCGACACAGCATACCATCTATGACCAATAAACATCTTATGTAACTGTACACCGCTTTGTCACCCATTTACATGCGTGAGTGGTTAATGTTGCGGGTTATTTGCGGTAACACCCGAACAATCCCACTGCTTCGCTCACTCATCGTCATTTATTTCGGGGGTAGTTGTGTTTTTTTTTACGCTCCTTCGTGACCCAGCCTTTCGCTTTAAGCCTACTGTACATACTCTCTTGGGGAAAATGCTGCAATAGAGCTCTCCATTTTCCAGGCCACCTTTGCTGCACCAAGACAACACATTATCCGCAGCGCATTTCACGTCTTCTCCGCGTGCTCATGAATTTCTCCCTGACGAGCTGCTGCGCCTTTGGCTTATGAATTCTTAATTTGCCCAGACACGTGTGCACTCAGGACTGTGTGCCCATAAAACGGGACTTTGCAACACGTGCGGGAACGATTGGTTTTCTTAACATTTTTTTTTTGCTGTCAATCGAAAAAAAGGGTCGAATAAACACAAATAAATTTGATTCATATGTGAGGCTTAACATCCCAAAACCACAATATGATTATGTGAGACGCCTAGTGGAGGACTCCAGAAATTTCGACCACCTGGGGTGCTTTAACGTGCTCAAATGAATTTGCTCTCGCCATTCCAAACAAGTTGTACATAGCGTGAACACGCGCCCAGCCCTATCACTTTTTTTAACAGGAAAATGTTATGGGGAGCTCTATCCTGGCTTCACTAATCTATTTTCTTCGCAGATATGATGCAAAATTAACTCCAACTAAAGGTAGAGAAAAAACCACGAATAAAATTTTATGTCACCGAGAGTGACATAAATACCTCTCGCTTCACAGCGCACGGTGCGATACGACTTAGCCACAAACCGAAAGTTCTTCAGCGTGCTAATAGCGAGCTATTATAGTCATCATTTAGCGTTGGCGATACTCCGAGCTCCTTAACACTTCAGCTTGAGCACAGGCACTTATCTCATGAATGGGGCGATTTGTACGTCTTGTTCTTTCCCCACCGTTGAATTTACAGAGCACGAATGTCGTTTCACTCCCCGCAGCGGCCGCGTTTGCGAGAAAAGCACGTTGCTCACACACACAAACTAACGTCGTGAAGTAACTGCGGCAGTTGTTAGTTTACGCTCACCCGTGCACTAGATTTGCGTGCACGTTATGGAACCCTAGGTAGTCGAAGTTTCTGGAGCCCTCCACAGAGCGTCTCTCATAATCATATCGTAATTTTTGGACGTGGAACCCCCGATATTATTTTGTTATTTGTCACTCATCGTGTATATAGTCTAGCATTCATGTCGTGCGTCTTTTTCTTTGTTTGAGCTTCGCGCTTTAAGTGCCAAGCTGTGACGGTTGTTAGTTCGCACTCTTCCGTGTGTATGTTCTTTTCGCGCGTCCTTCCTGCTTTAAGAGCGCGCTGTAAGTTTTGATATGCTTGCCGTTACTCACGTGACATTGCAATTGGTTGCTATCTAGGGGGTTTTAAAAAAGTACTGTAGTGGAAGCTCTCACCATGCTTTGCCAGAAGAAGTGAAGCCAGCTTTTGCCCTACAAAGTTCTAAAAAACAGGCTATTCTATGGTGTTTCCCACTTAGACATTAGATGGGTTTGATTTGTTAGTCTGAAGGCTATGTTAAACATATATTAAAAGATAGTTGTGCTCAATGAAATAATCCGCAGAGACAAGTATCACTGACTTAATCTCTAATAAAATTTACCTTAAGTTTGAGGCTTTCTAAATAAAGTTAGTTACACAAGGACGCACTTCGAGCACAATTTGATCCGTAAAGGTTGCCACGTTAAACTTATCGAGCGTGCGAGGAATACGCTCCTTCTGGATTGATTCACTTTTATTTTCATTTCACTTGTCACATTTGGATACCCAGTGATCAATTAGATTTTGATGCTCATTTGTAAGATGTATACACTGTCTTTACTTGTTTTCGATGTTTCGCTGGTGTATGTACAAGTTATGTGTACAATAAACATCCCTTTCTTCATCGCCAAACACGAACAGCTCATCGTGCCCCTAGTAAAATGGCTGCCACAGCCGCCATCTTACGGTTGGCACGGCTTCACTCGTGGGCAAGAATTTCCACCCCAGCAATTTTTCAACCTCCTTGGTTGTTATAGCATTCGTTCCTTAGCGTTTGAGGGAAAACAATGCTCTATAAGCTATGAGCTGCATCTGTGAAGAGACGTTTCACTTTCGTATTCTACCGATTCTTATGACAGGAGTATCAGCCATGTTTTCATCGCTGCTTGCTCGTGGCCTGTGTAACTGTCGCGGGGCGTTAATATTTTTGTGGGCTGGCAAATTGCCGCCATGAGAGTGAAGCGTTTTGATCTTGCTTTAGTACCATCCGAAGAAAGTTAGAAAGTATGAGGAAAGCAGCACGAAGTGCCTGAAATATTGATTCAAAAGTACAAAAATTTTTAACGCCACCACAGCTTCCTCTGGTGGCTGATCGGAGGCCTTTTAAGCCACCGGTGCTTTATTTTCGAGATTACATAGGATACAAACCACGATGAAAATTTTGCGTTCAGCCCCAATTAGCACGCCGCATGCTTCGTTGTGGAATTTATTTCTTTTGCTGTACTGCTGTTTTTTTCCTCTCTTTCTGTCTTCTCTTTTATTAGTAAACACCGGATGTGTGCAGAATACGATGACGTGGAGATGAACCGTGTACTAGAAGTATCCGATACCAATAGCGACACCAGCGCTGCGAAAATAAACTGCGCCCTTTAATCTGTCTGTGGTTCGAAGCATGCTGTCGCACGTTTTCCGTTGCCTTATACTATTAAATGACTTATTGCCTCTCGGAACCACGACACTGTATGGTGTTCGCGCCTTGTCCGCCCAACAGCTGTCACTCGTTCATATGCAATGGCAATGGCCCCGTACTTCGCGCAAGATTGTAGCTTCGAGAGTGTGTGGTGGACTGCGTGGATAGCTTGCCCCTGAAAGCAAGCAGCGGATGAAAGGCGCCCAGATCCCCCCCCCCCTCTAAAAATATATTAACTCTTTCCCTTTTTTTACTTGCTCGCTCGTTATGTTGATGCTTTCCCAGAAGTGTAGACTTCTGCGGTCAAGTCTTGGAGTCCGGGAGACATTTGAGAGAGCATGGGACGTTTACCTCATGCATTCTTTTTATTCTCGCGTTATAGAGCAAGATTTTGACTAACAAGACATTACTCATCTCACTTGACTCGCATTCCAAGTGGTCCCACTAAGCATGCACTACCTTGCTGCTCGTCATTTGTCGTTAATGTCGTCTGGTCCGGAAGGTAATGGTGGCCACTTTTAATGCGACAAGCTTTCGCGGATCCACTTTACCGCATACGGTTCATGAGCAAATATGTGTGCTTAATTGAGTGACTTAAGTGCTGGGAAGACAGAAGAAACAAGGGAGGGGTTGGTATGTGGGGTTTAACGTCCCAAATCCAGCCCCGCCGTGGTGGCCTAGTGACTAAGGTACTCGGCTGCTGACCCGCAGGTCGCGGGATCAAATCCTGGCTGTGGTGGCTGCATTTTCGATGGAGGCGGAAATGTTGTAGGCCCGTGTGCCCAGATTTGGGCACACGTTAAAAAACCCCAGGTGGTCGAAATTGCCGGAGCCCTCCCCTACGCCGTCTCTCATAATCATATGGTGGTTTTGGCATGTTAAACCCCACATATCAATCATCAACGTCCCAAATCCACCATATCATTATGACAGACGCCGTAGCGGAGGGCTCCGGAAATTTCGACCACCTGGGTTTATTTAACGTTCACCCAAATCTGAGCACACAGGCCTACAACATTTCGGCCTCCATCTGAAATGCTGCCGCTGCAGCCGGGATTCGATCCCACGACCTGCGAGTGAGTCAGCAGCCAACTACTTTATTCACTAGACCACTACGGCAGGGCAGCAAAGGAGGGGGGCAGTGATATTGGGAAAGCAAGTAACTGTCTTTCGCATGCTCGTAAATATCCACGCGCATTGCCTAGACAATCTTTAGATTGTAAAACGCGTGACACGGTGTTTTTCGACCTCAGCTGGAGGCGAGCGTGAAAGCAAGCGTTCCTTCACTTGCTATCTTCCACGGGACTACACATCTAAACGAGAACATATGGCGGACATGTGCGCATTTCACGGGCACTGATAACAGCCACTAGACAAGAGCGTGATAGGCTTGAAAGTTTCAAGTGATTGAGAGACGCGCGTCAGTGTGCATTTCCGACGCAAAGCAATAACAGAATATTTTCCACTATGTGCTGCAGCCTAACTGCGACGACGGCTATTATGACAGCAGTTAGTGTGTGGCGAGTTCAATAAGTACTCCAGTTTCAATAAGATCTTAGCGACGAGCATTATGTAAACGTAAAGGCTATGGTATAAGTGGTCTGTATTCAAGCCTGCATTCAAGCTGGCTGTATTCTAGTTAGTAATCAGCCAGCTCTTAATTTACGCCATTTCCCATCACCTGCTTTTATAGTTCTTGTTCTTGTCATCTCTATTGTCATCATCATCACACTTGGACTAAGTTTAAGATCACGACTGGACGGGAACGTATGTCCCTGCAATATCCGAATAACCACGTCTTACGTCGACAAAGTCATAAGTAGACGAACATTTTAACACTCATTTACTTCACTTAATCCTACACCTCCCTTTCGCCAACCTACGTTTACATATTCCTAAGAGCATAAGGGGAGAACTTTCGGGGGTCATTCGACGTAAAATAATCCCGTGACCTTAGCATGAACCTCGCGCATGACATCATATCCCCGCAATACCCGTTAAACAAAATGGAAAGCTCGGCCTGGCGCTGCATAGCCGTAGTTATTTTTGCAACGTCAGTGGCTGATCCGCGTCACTGGGGAGCCGGCAACTCACGCAGTGCTGCGTAGCGTTTCTCACTATTTTCCCAGCATCACCGCTGCTATAACTAGGGTTGACAGCGACGTGCCAATCTATCAATGACGTCAAACGTGACGTTGGTGCTCTGTCCACTTGGCTGTTCAGCATCTGACGGCCACCCGAAATTCTTTCGTTGCTCTTTTAGATATGAAAATACGCCATGCCACCAGCGAAGGAGTTTGATGCCACTTACCACCCATTTACCTGGCTGTCTACGGGACGCATATCATTTGGTCATAATCAACATCATCATAATAATCAGCCTGGCTGCGCCCTTTGTAGAGCGAAGGCCTCTCCTAAGTTCCACCAATCAATCTGGCCCCGTGCCCACTGCTGCCGGCGTGTACCCGAATACTTTATAATTTCATCCGCCTACCGAAGTTTGTCTTCTTCTCGCACATTTGCCTTCCTTTGGTATCCACTTGGAATATCACTTCGTAGCTGAGATTTCCTACCGTCTCACAAATATCCGCTAGGATATATTATATATTGGAGAATTCATGTTACAGAGTCGTGTACTATGTATACACATCACTATTTACAAGATACATGATAGTATTCACGTTTCAGGAGGAAGGAACAGGAGAGAATTGAAAGGCAGGGATGTTAACAGGCTAGAAGGAACGGTATGCTACCCTACACTGTAGAATGGGATGGTGAAGATTACAGATGCGGATTCTAAAATTGGCTACGAACTTGTGACAATTTGTCGCAGCTGCGTTTACTTAGTACAATGATGTAAATAAATAATACAAACAGCATATTTTACAAAAATAGCGTGAAAAAAAAACGGAAGCCATAACTCTAAATTACTTTGATTCATGTGTAGTTATGAACGAACTCTATCACGTGACTTCAGGTACCCGACCATAGGCCTTTGTTGCCTCCCCCCCCCAACATTATAGTGTTTGCGCCATCGGCACAATCTGTGATTGTGCCCACCTACGTTTTATCGAAACTGTGAAGGCGTTGACGACTGTTCCCGTACAGCAACTGATACAGAGCAAAAACTATTGCCCTTTAGTACCGACACTTAGGTACAATATATCACCGACTAAAAGTGAATAATGCTATAACAACCGAAGCCACGATAGTAACACGAAGCTTCGCTGTACTTTTGCCCTTTAACCATTAATTATTGTGAATGTTAAATATAAATAATAGTAGCATCGATGCGTATTAGCGATGCCGATTCGAGAGCCAACGCCATGCAGTTATTATTCATCTAAGGCATAACTCAAAAGAGACGTCATGATTTTGTTGGGAAGTTTCTTGGTTGCTTTTTTTCTCTCTCTCTGAGTGTTTGGAAGACATCAAAAAGCTCAAAACATTGAAAAAAAGAAATTGACTAGCAGCGCTTTCTCATGAAGCTTCAAATGAATTTCTCACATTTTTTCTTTACCTTTTTTTTCTTGTTGAAAAAATAGAACGTGACATAAGTGCCATTGTGCAGAATATTTTTCTTTCTTACAACTAGTGAAACAAATCATTTTCCCTATGTGCGCCTACGTCACTGTATCATAGGCGCAAAAATTATTACTCTCTGGGGAAATGCCGCAATCAAGACTAATTGAGTTTCACGAAGAGAATGGGCACCAAGCCAAAAAGCTTCTTAAATTTCGAAATTCCCCCTGACATGTTTCGATCTAGCACAAAAAAATTGCTGCATAAAAAACATCTCTTCTTTAACTTATGTATTTGCATGATGAAAAAAAAAATGGCGGGCCATGCAACTGAAGTTTGAAAAAAAAGTGAAGCTGTGATGAGCTCGCAAAAAATGTGCTGTTCGAACATTTAAAAAAAAGCTAGGTTTGTTAGATCAGGAGGAATGTGTCACAAAGTAACATCGTGCCTTACTTGTAATGAACCGCGTTTTGTTCTACAGGAATGACTCGATATTTTGCTTTAGCTTGGTTTATTCTATTTGTTCTTACAAATATATGATCATTGTGTACCGGTCAAAATTGCTGAAACTGTAATCCTCAGGTAAGGGGTAAAGCAATAACACAGGTAATAAAAGTATCAGAAAACTGCTGTTAAAACTGAAAATAGCACTTTATCTGTAGAGCCGGTAAAACATTCATGATGATAATCAGTGCTACTACTACTGACACGTAATAATTACTGCACATTACTAGCGTCTTTTGTCATCAATCTTCTTTTAACGATATAGTTCCAAAATATTGTTTAGGCTGTCATTACTGGTACTTAGAGAATTACAATGCCCACTATAGGCGTTTATTTTTTATTACCTTGCCATTGATCACTTCGTTATAAGTCTCCAGCTGCACAATGAAACCCAGCGGTTCGAATTGGATGGACTTGTTTAAAAGGTGACTGACACAAAACAGAGCCAGCCAGCCGTTTAAATGTGACTTCAGTTTCCGCCTTCCCAAAGCTACTTTCGGTCCTCAATCAATAACTGTCGCCCATCGTATCGCACAAAACGCCAAGTTTTCAATTTCCGCTTTCTTTACGTTTTGTTAGAGAGTCACTACATTCAGTGAGTCCGCATGTGTGCGTGTGTGTGTGTTGTTTAATTTGATTTTGTTTTCATCGCAGAAACGGGGTGCTTTGTTTATCGCTTCATCTTTCGTCGATTCATTCTCATGATGGCGCCTTTTGTTCCGAAAGAAAAATGAAGCTTTTCTTTTTCGGGTATCGATTTTTAGCTGCATCAGAGGGATCTCGTTGCTTCCAAATTTTAGATCATTGCGTTGCGCGACTATTCGACTTATAATTGTGGAGAGGACCACAGGGGCTTCGGGAATTCGGATGCACCGTACTTTACTTTGTACAATCCACGCTGCAGCTCAGCACTTTGTAGGCTTCTGCAGCCATCCAGGGTTGCAGTTGTTGGAAAACGTGATGGCAGACTACGTGATCGTGTGGCCAGGAGCCTTTTTGCGACGTCTTTTGCTGCGAAGGCAACGATCAACCACAGCGCTACGCCTAAGACGCATCTCTCTCTCTTCCCTGTCATTTTCTCACTTGGCACAAATATTTTTCATCGTACACTTTGAACGCGGCACGCTAATCGGCAGCAGTGCATACGTTTTTTCTGTCTCGTGAGCCATCTGTCAGCATAAGTTATCAGTCGCAATCGTCAAAAACGTTATCATCCCAATGGCACACAGTTCCAAGCAAGCCGTCGTAGCTTTTGTTCTATTAAAGTAGAAGTATGGCAATCAATGCCGCAGATAGGTATTCTGCGTGAAAACAATGAACTAACGAAAATCCGCGTGGCAGTGAAAATTGATATACCAGTGAATATCAAGAAATTTTGTTCCCGGCCTAGTAGCGGTCGGCAGTCCGTCACAGCGTGAATTTCGAACGTTCGAGGTTCGTACGCCACGTGGTACGAAAACGGCGAACCATGTCCGGAGTTTCTGGGTATTTCAGACAACATGAAAAAAAAAGGAATAAAGTGCTCCATGTTGTTCACTTTTGCTCTACACCTTGTATTTTGGTTCTTCAACCTACACCTTGTATTTTGGTTTTTCAACCCTGCCCCCTTCATCTCGGCCCCAGCTCAAAATGCAAATACGCGCCCATTCTTTGACGCTCAAAACTGACGAGCTAACCTGCACATGCCTGCCACTGCGGCGACACTGGATTGGCCCGGGTGGTCTTAAGCCGAAAATGCTGAGGCTTCTGCCCAGGAGGGTTCTTGAAAGTAGGTATAATTTACGTTCGGTGGGTAAGGTAATACCATAAGATTCAGTTAAAAAAAACTTCAACTCCTGCTTAATTAGGGCGCGTGAATTATGCATCAGGCAATAAGGCGTATGAATACTAACCACAGTATCTTAGGTGATCTAAACCTCTAGTAACTTGTTTTCTCACCTTCATTCGTCGGGGACCCAACTTCCACTGCAACTGTGGGAACAGCCATCAACTACAGCCGCATTCTGCCAGGATCGGCGTAAGCACATTCGCATCAAGTCCGAGTGGAGGTGATAGCCGTTGCACAGTCGAGCGCGATTTGAAGGTTATCAAGAGATCATCAACCAAGAACTACAACCACTGCAACAGCACCAAGTCCCAGAATACTGTTTATAGGAGAGGGTGGTATCACGCAAGCGGCACCCAATTTTGTGAAGCACCAGCCTTAACAAATCTCTCCCAGTGATTCCGTAATCGCCTGCGACAATAAGAGCCAAGCAAAAATACACTTGATCGTCACGAATGGAAGGCTCAATAGATAGGAAGGGAGTAGACTTTGTCGTAGGGGTGATTCTTGTATCATGGAACAGCCGACGAGGGAAAGAAGGATGCACAATCTTGATTTTCACTGCCGCGAAATGTGCCCATAGGCCCCTGGGATGTTGGGCAGGTCGACGCTCGCGCGATAACCTTCATGTTGCGTGCGACTGTAACGCCGCGATCGGAGACCACTGAAACGCTTCGCGAAATGCACCACTGTCCCTTCTTTCGGCTGCTCGCGAAGTCCAAGACTGCGCACGTGCGTCGTTTTTTTGGGGCCAAGCTCCTTATAGCATCACCTGGTCGGTCGTCTTTCCATCCTGCGTAGCCAGCATATCCACGGAGTTATTGATGATGAGTTGGGCGAAGCGTTCATTCATCCGATGCGTGCTCTAGCGTGATATGAGCGGACGGACGGACGGACGGACGGACGGACGGACGGACGGACGGACGGACGACGGACGGACAGACAGACAGACAGACAGACAGACAGACAGACAGACAGACAGACAGACAGACAGACAGACAGACAGACAGACAGACAGACAGATAGATAGATAGATAGATAGATAGATAGATAGATAGATAGATAGATAGATAGATAGATAGATAGATAGATAGATAGATAGATAGATAGATAGATAGATAGATAGATAGATAGATAGATAGATAGATAGATAGATAGATAGATAGATAGATAGATAGATAGATAGATAGATAGATAGATAGATAGATAGATAGATAGATAGATAGATAGATAGATAGATAGATACGTTCATAGCCGCCGAAATTCACTAACAAATGCTTCACATATAAAACGGAAAATATTAATTTAAAGTGAGACTCCCTTGCTTTTTCGCCGACGCAGTATCAGTCCGTCCTTCGTACTCCAACGGAAACGTCGAAGCCATGAGTCGGCGTCTGCTTGTTGGAGATACCACGGGTTAAGGGCGCGTGGTGATAAACACGCTCGTTACAACATGGCCGGCTTCTGGTGCCCTTATTATCATCATCAGCAGCAGCAGCAGCAGCAGCCACAGGGGGCGCCTCCAGGCGTCCCTGTGGAATTACAATAGGTATGATGTTGTGAGAGGAATATGGAAAGGGGTCATGGTTCCTGGGCTGACGTTCGGCAATGCGGTCTTGTGCATGAGATCAGAGGTTCAAGCAAGATTAGAAATTAAGCAACGTGGAATAGGTAGGCTTGCTTTAGGAGCTCACGGGAATACACCAAATCAGGGAGTACAAGGTGATATGGGATGGACATCATTTGAGGGCAGGGAAGCTAGCAGCAAGATAAAATTTGAGAAGCGATTGAGAGAAATGAAGGAGGAGCGTTGGGCTAGGAAGGTTTTCAACTACTTGTACATGAAGAATGTCGATACAAAATGGAGGAAGCGAACCAGGAAGTTGACTGGTAAATACTTAGAAAACAGCAGGTGGCCAAACCAAAAAGAACTGTCGGTTAAGAAGAAAGTGAAGGAAACGGAGACTGACATGTGGAAAATGGGCATGATTAAGAAGTCCGCACTAGAGATCTATCGAACTTTTAAGCAGGAAATTGCCAAGGAAAGGATCTATGATAATACTCGGGGTAGTTCTCTACTGTTTGAGGCAAGGACGGGAGTACTGCGAACCAAGACATATCGGGCCAAATACGAAGGGGTAGACACAGTATGCAATGCGTGTGGAGAGGAAGAAGAAACTGCCGAACACTTGATAATGTTCTGTAAAGGGCTTCACCCTATAGTTCAGGATGATGGCGCAGAGTTTTTCAAAGCACTGGGGTTTAGGGACCGGGAGGGCAAAATAGACTTTAAGCAAGTAGACTTAACTAGAAGGAGGTTATCTGATTGGTGGCTAAAGTCAAGGCACGAGTGAAAATTAAACTCTTCACTGCAAAGTACAAATCCTCAAACTCACTTTTTAGGGAAAAAATAAATATAGTTTTCAGTTCATTAAGTATTACGGCTTGGTGGCGCTAGCCACCGCCCGATCTAAAGGGTACAGCCATATCCATCCATCCATCCAAAGGTCCTCGGCGTCGGGAGCTACGCTTCCCCAAAGGAGGCGTTTCAACGGATGCGCGAGTAACAGGCTGGCGCAGAAGCGCCACCAAGTGATATTCCTGCTGGGAGCGGCCCTTACCGCCGAGCGCATGCCATCCCTGCACGCGTCAACTTGCGGAAAAATGCGAGGTCACCACACGCGCCTCGCGTGTAATTGGCTCCCGGCTATGATTTACAGCGGAGCCAGTAATAAGGAGAAGCTTCCTCAGCGGAAGTACCCCTCCCCACTCACCCCCATTCACAAAAACCCCGCTGGTGCCACATATTTCTCGTGGACTTTTGCTTCGTTCTTTATTTTTGTTTGTTTGCGGGCTCGTGTTATTTTTACCATTGTTTCCAGGGGGAAGGTACTTTTAGATGCGGAAGCATCTTATACTCGCGCCTTGTAGTGCGCCGTCCACGCCATCCGCACCGCTTCTCGAACATTCGACAGCTGACGCGCGCGCATGCACCGTCGCGCCGTCGCCCACCATCTGTGCCGCGCGCGCTTCTCCTTCGAGAACATTCGACAGCTGACAGCGCATGCGCCGTCGCCATCTGTGCCGCGCGCGCGCTTCTCCTTCGAGAACATTCAACAGCTGACAGTGCATGCGCCGTCGCGCTGTATATATACTCAAGGTCGGCGCTCGCTCGCTCAGTTGCCGCTCGTCGGTTGGTTTGTACGGCGCGTCGACGTCCAAGGTCGCGGTGAAATGAATTCCAACGAATCCACAAACACAATGATCGACGTCCCTTCAACCAGCGCCGCCCTTTCGCATACGTGTGTACGTGTTCACTCATTTAACACCCCCTCCTACAACCACGTTAACCAATTTAGCCATCGACCCAAGTGAGTCGCAATTTAACACCCCATTTCACAACCACGTTAACCAATTTAGCCATCGACCCAAGTAAGTCGCACTTTAACACCCCGTTAACCAATTATGTGCTCCGCATCCTCCTCAGTGTTCCCCCGAGGGAAGCTGCGGGCAATTTTTTCATCATTATTCCTTCAGTCATACATGACGCCTTCGACTTTCTCGGCACGGCATATCTTAGTTATTGTTCTCTTGGTTTATCAAAATACCGACAATCGTCATAACCTCTGTGAGCAATTCGTGAGCACATTCGTTTCAAATCTACTCGTAACTCATAAACTAGGCCTTAGTAGAGACTTCCGTATTCCCTTTGACGCATACAAGTTTTTCAGGAAAAACTAACTTAACCGCACTCAGCGTTCATAAGAGTCGCAATCTGCTGTTAACACGTTCTTGGCGATGTTTTAAGCGGCGCGAATCAACCTCCGTTAAGCCACCACAGTATACATTACAATTATATGGTACTGATGAAGATAGTATTTTTTTATTTTATTATACAGCTGGTGTTCTCAGGCACGAAGTACTGTACAGAATTTGCTCGCAAAGAAGCTTTGTTTTCTTGTCCATCACTTCTGCAGGTTAACGATCGCTTTTGGGATCATTCCTTCTAGAATCACCACAATTTACGTATTCAATTGATAAAGAACCGCGAAAAGTATTAATTAGTGTAGTATTTGATAGAAATATTTCACAGAGAAACCTTCCTTATGCTTGTTTATTTAGGTAAAGCTGGAGAGGTAAACTCCTTTCATAAAACACACCATGTTTGGTAACAACCGATTCAGAGGTGCACCCCATTCCCGCACATTGTGCTCCAGCATGGACGACTAGCGCCATCTCAAGGAGCATTATCTCAGTCGACGCGCAGCGGTGCATTGCGAGAGCCAAACGCGGAGGCACAGACGCCACGAGGCCTTTATCCTAGCCATCAATGGCTTCTCTGTAAAAATAATTTGTTTAATAACAACGATACTAAAAAAACAGGAGTTGTGGCAGAGTGCAATGCAAGCCAAAAATCAATCAGTAGCCGCGAATGTGAAACATCGGTTAGCTAACAATGCTGTCAAAAAAAATTGTTTAGCACCATATGAGATACGTTTAGCAGTAACACAACTATTACTGATTTCCTCCACGAGTAAAAATACAGTCACTAACGTTCAAACCGAGACATGCAGCTTAGCTCAAGGACAAGAAGAAAAGAAGGCAGGACAGAAGATTGTACACTAATAAGCCCCGACATCCGCGATCGTTAACTTTCTTAGAGATGTATACGTCGAGTGAGATGTGGCTTAAAATTAAAAAATAAATCTTTATTTGTTAAAAACCACGAAGCAAAAAACAATAGAATTTTGAGTCTCCTGCGCCCGCCGTCATCCGCACTGTGTCAAGCGGGCGTCTTGCGCAGCTTGAAGCTTCCCCGACGTATTTCGGCGAGAAGGCGGTCGACGATGCACTCCTCCTCTACAAAGGAGGCAGCCGGCTTCTTTGCGTATCCTATGGAAACGGAAGAAGGTAAAAACGTTACTGTGAAAACACCGCATATTCTTCTTTCATAGCGGTTTACCATAAGTTTGAGGTATGTCGCGGTGGTAAGGTCTAATTCAGCTAAAAAGAGAATATACTCCTCAAGCTGCATTCACACGAGCGATGAGATCACGATTTTGTCGCATACTGCGTCACCATTCGTCACCCGTTCCCACGTCCCCGGTTCGGTCCACGCAAAGCGATTCGTGAAACGGCGTAAGCCCAAATCACAGCCGGGACCCTCAGAAAGCAATGCGGAAATTTCCACTTGTAGCGTAAATTCCCCTCTTTCATGTGAAGTCTGGCTTCGGAGAGATCATAATCATGCCACATGTTACGTGATTGATCCGTCCGTGATCACGTCTGTCGTGTAAATACAGCTTCACTGAAGGGACCCTAAAATGACACACTAGAACAATATCAGGCTCAAGATAATTTAGAAAAGTTTATTTTCCTTAATATCGCAATCATAGGCTCAATGTCACAAAAGCAAAAGAAAATAAAACCTTTTTTTTTTTTGGAATGTCCCATTGAAAGGCCTGCACGCGAATAACACCGTAACGCCAAGAATTCCATTTCTGGTATCGTGATTTGATAACAAGGGCTCTGTACGGTATCGAAAAAACTTTTCATCTTAAACGCACAGCTTTCTTGCGAAGCAATGCAGTTTGCTATCGAGAACCAAAAAAATTAGCACAAGTGCTATCAGACGCTGTCCGAACCAATGACATCATGATTAATTGGTGAGGAAACATGAGGACAGCGTCGCCACTTTTCGCACTATTTTTTGGCTTATAAGCGTTTTAAAGCCGCAAAAGTGTTGCGTTTGATATTCTGGTTGATTAGTTTAGTGACACAAATGGAATGACCTTTTTTCTCTTTACTTTCTTAAACAATGCCTGTCAAATACGGCGTCCTCTAATTAATAAGTGGTATTAACAGCAAAAGTAATCCACACTTCACTCGCAATACTATTCGCAATTGGTATCGATTTCCTGTTCTGTTAATTTCAGTTCTCTTAGCACGTGGCATGCAAAATGCATGCATCCCAGTGTCCCTGCGGGTGCTATCTTTACCCATTTGTTCAGCAGGAACACTGCATGCTAACTTTACCCCCAGCATGCACATATACGGTTTTCAAAGCAAGCAACTTCGCAACTTACTTTAATGCCGTGATTCCATGCACCCAGTATGCACGCTAGCTCCACCATGCTCATCAACATGTGTGCTTACCCACGTCCCCTCATACACAAACATGCACGTTACTCTCGAGCAAGTCACGACAAATGTATGCTCGCAGATACGTCACAATCAGCATGCAAGGACACCGCACAGTTCATAACACTGTCACATATGCACACCGTCTAAGTCAGTATCCTCAACGCCGCACATGAAGACAAGTTCTGCCAGTCGAACCCTTCATCTACATACCACAATTTATTACCGTAGTTAACTGCAGAAACTGCGGTCAACTTTTCCAAACTTATGCACCACTTAAAACTACGAATCTTACAGGAAACAGTCGACGCTGGCAATCCATCAAACACTGCAGCCAGTGATTGGAGACTTACGTTCTTGCTTCAGGAAGTCTTGTCGCAGCCTCTTTTTTTCCTAGTCACATCAAATGAAACAATGTCTCTACCAGTATCGGAGTCTAATACCTAGTGAACTGCTTCAACTTACGAAATTCAAAGTCTGGCAAATTGTTGTTTCTCATTGGTGACGAACTTTTTGAGGTAGCAACGTGTAGAGCATTGCCATCGCTCTTGAAACGAATGGTAAACATTCAGCGATGTGACCTCACGATCGTCTCCCGAAGAAGCATCAAGCAACAAAGCGAGAGATTTCCGCACTTTGTGCCGCCCTCCCCTCCTCTTGCTTTTTGATGTGGTTCACAAGACTCGTGTTGGAAAACAAAGCAGAGTGCAGAGTAGGTTAAGCAAGAAAAGCAGAGAAGTTTGTCAGCAGAGTACGCTGGTTTCGAGCGAGCGAGTGAAGGTTGAATGTGTAGAGGTATATTCCTTATTTGCATCATCGAGTGTTATTCATATGTTCTGTCCCTCGGGATAACAATATTTGTCTAGCGCTTCACTTGCCTAAAACTCCTCGAAACTCACATTTCGCTGCACTAGCTTTATTTCGTGTCACTTTGTCTGCATTTATGAATAAAAGCTCAGGGGGAAATGGTTACAAGGAACCCTGAGCATTTGGCCTAATGTGATTCGAAGGCAGAAGCTATATTCGTTCTCTTCTCGGTCGATTGTATTGAGTTGAGTTGATTCATATCACCGTCACTTGGTTACCAACACCTCGCTCTTCCTACAGTATTGTGACGTCTCAATGTGCTATGGGCGTTGCCAAGTGACTACTCTCCCCTGTGAGGTACTCTCATGGTACCTTCAAACCACCTCATTATCTTCGTGGTTCTTCCATTGTTCCCTACGTACTGTGGTATTTCTGGGAAAATGTAGGGCTCTCAATAGGGTAATAAAAAGTCACAGCAATGGTTTTAAGACCGCATTCATTTCTGTGCAGTTTTTTGCTGATTTCTGTTGCTGTCAATCTCGGGTGCCACTATCCGCTAGCAACTACAAATACTCATATTATACGACTTGTCTAATGTAATTTCATCGTAGATTATCAAACATTTCTTCAAGAGCAACTGCCATGGTTAGGCAGTTTCAACGACAAGCCTTCGATTCTGACAGAAAAACGGCCTTCTTTAAATATGCTGCTCTTTTAACTGATTAGAAAATAACTAGCTGTAGGTTCTATCAATTTTCCGTGATAAATAAGGTTCGTGGTATATTTCTTCGTTTCACAGGTACGAGAAAAATTGCCGATTGAGCAACTGTGTACAACTAATATTCCAGCAACCTAACCGGGAGCCTAATCATGACAACAGTTCAGATTACCGCAGATCCTACATAGACTTATTATATCAATGAAGCATTGGTCCGAAACGGCAGCTACAAAGCCTGTAGAGCAGAGAATCTTTAAAGATACGAATTCCCATCCATGGTTATCTCGCTGGAAAAGAACGATAGACGGTGATCTCAAATTCTCGGTCCCGTAATTTGCAAATAAGAATATTTGACAGTTCAAGTTGTATTTCTCTGCTGACAGAACTGCACAAGTTCTGCATCCCACACTCTTTCTCCCATACTGATCAGATAATCGACGCTACTCTAGCAAAAGATCTCGTTCGTTGTTTCATGCCAGCCAGACGGCTTCTTTAGGGAAAAACGCTGAAGTGCTTCTAACGCCCAATAATTCAAGATGTCACAATTAACAGTCACTACTGATCTATTGCACTGATTCAACATCAGTTTATGCTTTTCCTTTTTTCGTCGTTGCGTGGTGTGCTTGTGCAACTTGCTCATTTATGCTGCTAGGACAAATTGATTGGTATTTCTGCAGAAAATGAAAGTCATGCGCAGGAAGATCCCACACGTCGCAACAATCAAGAGTATTGCTTGCGTGCAGGCATGCAGGAAGTACCACCCATTAGCCAAAAATGTTACTGTTAGCGTCGTACGTTTCTTTGAAGCAGCTGCATCAGAAGCTGGAAAGACTGTGATGGCTTTGCTTCTGCCGGGAGACAACACAGGTTCAAAAATGTGAACATGAACGTGATTTTTTTTCCAACAAAAAAACAGCTGCATATGAAAGTAATAAATTGTGGCTTATTTGGAAGATCTACACGGAAGCACAAGCGAGAGGTTAGTCATTCATTCAGCCACGCACAACAACACCTACAACAATTGTTCTCTTTCCTATAGCACGTGTCTAAAACATACAGTTCTAGATGTTTCCATGTAATGAATGTCTACAACACTTAATTGCAACACACTGAAGTCCTACTACCACCGCGTTCTTTTGAGAATCCATTATAAATGGTATTTTACAAGCAATGAGACTAACATGATCCTTTATATGAAGCATAACAAGGCGTTTCCGGACTAGGTTGGCGAAAGTGCCCACCCAGCTCACGTCCATAAAAGCTGCGCCCGGCAAACAAGTGACCTTCCCCGCAGGAACAGACGCCAGCGCCCAAAGCAGCAACCATCTCCTGCGGCTGCAGCCAATAGGGTAGGGGATTCCCCGCCGCACAAGAACATTTCCCCGACACGAACAAGACAAGAAAAGCGCATAAAAATACCCGGCACACTACCTAACAAGCCGATGTCTGCAACACGTGGCTATCGACACACTTGGGAACACAAATATGCGGCATCGTTCTGAAGCAACCTAGCCAAAGGCAACGCTTTCGTGTTCTGATGTCATAAGAATATGCCTAGAGATCGTCTGCAAGTTTTATTATTTTCTCTCTGATTGGTTCTGCAATGGAGTGCTGAAGAGTATATAAATGGCAATCATGATCCAAAAGCATCAATAAAAATCTTATCGTATGCATGTTTTATCAATGAATATAACTTATTGAACAATACATATCTTATTGACATTGATATTTGTTATTCTCCATAATCGCAATAACAGCCCCAAAAAAAATGCATTTATGCTGAATACAAGGAGGCGATCTAAGGTCTCATCTGAGCTCAAGAACGGTCACAGTCAGCCATTCGCTATTATAATCCAAACCACTAAAGACACTTCAATCGAGATTTCTTTTCCTGTGTTATCCTATTACTTACTGTAGCAGAGTAAAAGTAATAAACCGACTGTACATTTCCACAACTTTAAATGAACTATGATATAGAAAGTTGCAATTGAATGAGTCGTCTCCTCGAACATCCACTGAAAAGGTTCGTTGCTGCAGTTCTACAACTAAATCTCTGTAGCTACGCTTCTAAACAGTGTAATACTACCATTATTATTACTACTATTGTGCAATTCATTTACGCGGTTTCTTTGATTGTTATGTCTTTTTCTACTAAGAAGTTTTCTGAACAGAGCTAGCTTATTTCATTGTGACGGGGCCACAATTCGCAAGAAAGCTTAACAAGTCGTGAAGTGGAAAATCACCAGTTGTAACGCTGTAGCTATCGTTACAAGAGCCTAAATTACATGCCACTTACAACACGATGGTAAGCTTCAGTAGTGCAGCAACAGAAGGGGCAAGACACAAATGTATGCGTTCAAGTCATTACTATGCACAAGGTTTCCGATATCTAATACTGCAATAAGCACAAGTGTAAGAACTTTAGTTGAGTCGTGTATGTATAATCCCCCTTTGTCTTTTATGAGAAAACCTCATCGCGGCGTTAAATATAGGTACATACATATCACTGATTCACCATCATCGTGACACTCTGTATAATCTTCAAATGCGATGAGATGCTATCGTGTGCCGAGCGCAGTACGCCGTGTGCCCGGAAGAAGGTGTGCGAGGATGTACGAATTCCTCACAGAAAGTGCTTGAGAAATATCGAGAAAGGGGTGTGTGAGTGCATCGTAGGGGTTCAACACTCGCGGAAGGGGATAATGAGAGATAAGACACGAGTGCGCCGTAGCGGAGCAGAAAGGGACAGGCAAGATAGCGCACGTGGTATAGATGGACAGGCCGAAGAAACATGCATCTAATTAGCTACTTGGCCAAGTTGCTCTTGGTAGTTCTTCTGCTGCGGCAGTCACACCGGCAGACCAAAAAGACTGATCATGCGCATCATCCCGCGTGTATTCTGCAGAAGCTGCAGAGGCTAGATGAAGCGATCAGGATACCCGGTCCCTTCGTAGGTGTGCTAGCCAAAAGCCATATATTAGAGATCGCACTGTGCCAATGAAGTGAGAGGAAACGCAACGAGTCTCCTAACTCTCGTCTGCGCGGTTCATGACGCCAGCTTTTTGGCACCTAGTATTATCGGTCATCGAGCGAGATCCGTTCACGCCTGTCTGTACGTGCATGTTAATTTAATATGTTCGGAAATATAGACGGCCGAAAAGCTACAGTCTAAATTTGTGTAGATTTTATGCTGCATTCACATATCCAACAATGCTTCAAATATCGCGTGAGGCTTTTCTTTTTTTTACATTATGCTCGTTAACGACATATGTGAAAGGACTGTTGCAAAATCACCCCGCTTATTGGACGTATCACGACATAATTTCTCTGAGCCTAGCCATATTCACTTATATGCACGACATTTGATACAAAATGTGTTCTTTACCATCGCACTAGGAAGAACTATGCGGTAACTTGGACGCGTTCTATTTCTAGCGCACTATGAAGGAGAGGGAGCACACAGCATTTCAGTAGCCGACACTTAAAGCTATTCACGAAAAGCGCTTGCTTTATTACCTACATATCACTTTCGTAGAGCTAGCAAATCCATCAATTAGTCCTTGTGTAAACCACTCAATCAGTATCTCTCTTGTGTGTCATTTATTGATGTTGAATCTATTTCTACATGCCCCTTTGAGAAAACGTACGTGTATCGAGTGGAGGGTGGCAAAAAACGAAAAAAAAAGCTATTCAAAGATACTGTGCAGCACTCATGCAATATCTTCACGTTGTTTTATCAGTTCTACGTTAGCTACACTTTAATTAAGTTCTTCATTGGGGAGTGTTAGATATTCGTAATTTAGGTTACGCAGACTCGAACATTATGCTGAGTGTCTTTCTATTTCAATGACAGCTTTGAATGTTTGTTTTCTAGTTGAAGCAGACACATGAACTTGCAGGCAGCAGGTGTCTACGTCTCATTTACACCCCGACTAACCGAGTGTATGAAAAATCCAACTGTTTTGAAATTGCCTCAGAGAAATTTGTCACCAGAAATTAAATTCTAGCTCCAGACCTTAGTAGGGTGCTCCTCTTAAAAGTACCATGTGATTATATATGCGAAAGTGTCATGAAAGTGCGAAAGCAGGCCAGAGTGTGGCACATTCTTATGTTTTGCTTGTAGTTTTATATATTAAGACAGCAAGGAGGTGTAAGAAATATATCTTACCCCTACGTATTAGAAAATAGAGCGCGATTTTAAGTTAGGCAGTTGACTTGCTGCTTACAATGGATAAAAAAAATCACAGCATATACACGGGCTGAATGATGATGAGTGGGGCGAAGAGTCGGTCCGTTCGTTGGTTCTTGTTTCCGTTTGCCCGTGCGTCTGTCCATGCGACCGTCCGTGAGTCCATTCGTCCGTCCGTCTGTGTCCTTCCGTCCCTCCGTCTGTGCATGTGTCCTTCCGTGCGTCCATCAATCCGTCCGTGCGACCATCCACGCGTTTACAAAGTGTATGTTGCACTTTATGTTCTCGTGCGTAAGTCCACATGTCTACATTGACCCATAAAACTTCAAAAATGACAGTTTTGATTTTCATAATTCGTTAGTAATCGTGCCGTGCGAGAAGCAGCGGCATGTCTTGTGCCAGAGAAAGCTCCCTATCTAGAGCTACAACTCAACTGTGTCTCGTTATTCACAAGCTTCACTTTATAGATCAGTGGTTTTAAATGTCGAAACCCCGATTTGATTATGACAGATACCGTAGACAAGAGCTTCGCAAATTTCGACCATCTGTTGTTCTTTAACGTGCACTGGTGTTCGTTAACGTTCTTTAACGTGCACAGTAACGTTCTTAACGTTCTTTAACGTGCGCAGTGTACGGTCCTCCTGCCTTTCACCTCCATCAAAACGTGACCACCGCAGCCGGGCCTAGCTTTACCTAGAATATAAACATATTGCAAACATCGAGTTTATATGTTAGGTGTCGCGAAACATCAATAAAATAGAGGTTTGTTTTTGCAATGAAAATATTCAAATTATTCATCTAACTCCACCAATGAAACGCGACAATGTTCTCTCCGGCAGTATTTCACTTAAACTGCTTTCGCAAAATTTGATTAAAATGTTTTGTGCACTGCGTACCTGGCTTGCTCTGGTCCGTACCCATCCGTGTGATCTTGAGCTTCTCGGCTCGCTCCTCCAGCTGTCTTCGCTCTTCATTCTCCTACGGCACAGAAGAGAAGTCGCAAAATTCATGAAGTCAAAGGCATGCGGTAGCCGTACCTCCGGATTCAATATGAAAAGATAAACATAGATTCGTTTTCCAATATTAAAACCTGTACTTAAAGTTTCACCAACATTTCATCACAATTTTCTCATCCATCACATGGTTTTCGATGTTGCAACAGTACTTGTACATGTAGTCTCGTTTTATGGCAGCTCAAAAAAAAAACACTGAGAGTTTCCAATTCACCCACTCAAGATATTAATATGTCTAGACACGCCATACATACACAAAAACTATCCACACACCTACAAAACATTTGTCATCTTTTTCTATGGTATTCTAAAAGGTTGCAGAAAGCTAACAGATAAAAAGAACCTTGCGAAAGCAACTAAAGGAAACTGCAATACCTAAGATAACTGCAGCTAATGCTTCACTATTTGCATATAAGGGCAATATTTAGGTTCAATCCGTGAAGAATTAAACATCATAGAGAAGAAGTGGGACGGATGTTACGTGACCTTTGATGCTTCATTGTTGGACTGTTTACATGTGTCATATGTCAACTACCTAACCCCATACGGGTGAGATGCACTGGGCCGGAGACGTATCAGGCACTGCGGCTTGCCTTTTGCGCCAGCTTGACTTTTTCGCAGAAGTTGTTGAAGATGTGCAGACACTCTTCGACTGAGAAGCGGCTCTCTTCCTCGCAAAAGTGCTCAGCTAGCCTCCGTGAGAGCTGTCCGATTTGCTCGAAGCTTGAAGACAGTTCACTCAGCTGTGCCTTGGCCGCCTGCACGAAGGGTCATCTTGCAGTCATGAGTTAATAGTAGGTAGAACGTCAATAACCAGGCATTGCACCACTATACTTAAAATAAAAAATGGTGCAATTAGAGAGCAAATGCCCTGTTTGACAGCGTCTGCCAGAACGTAATAAGAATATCTGGGTTTTACCATCACAAAATGTCTGCTAAAACAATTCCTCTTTCTATGTAACAAGTATTCGCGATGACTCAAATGTTCAGCATCCGTTAGAACAAGCCCACATTCAAAGACGGCAGCGCGACACCGCATTTTAGATAGCTAATGTGGGTGAATAGAAGTTAAATACATGCCTAGTATATTCATCGTTTGCGTGAGTTTCACAAGACATTAGAACTGTTCAATGTGCAGTAAATTTACGATTACTTCTTGCTCGTGTTAAATCGAAAGTGAAAACAGTTTCTATTCAAAACCACATTCGAAGTGTATGGCTTCTTACCGTGATAAAGGCACCGAAGTGTTGTTTGAAGGCAGCGTCGCCTTGGGGGAGATGCCTCTCGAGCTTCTCAATGCCAGTAGACAGCTGTTTCAGTTCTGCTCGCATGCCATCTAGGGACAGCCTGCAAGGGACAAACGACAGAATCGCTCAACTTCGTACGTTTTTCGCGATATTATTTACTCTACGTTGTAATGCAGTTTACATAATGTTTCGCTCGCAGTAATCTTTAGGACATGTTACATGTTAAGAGCGGAAATGAAGAATAATTAGATTATCCCTGGCTTTATAATTATTGTTCTATTCTTAAGTATTTCCTGAATTATCGGCAATGTGTCTTCTCTTTCGCACATGCTTTATTTCTACAAATATCGAACTGTGAACACTAGTGGGTATTCTAATAGGACTCGTTCTTGGTTTAGTGTGTTAAACCTATCTTAAAAGTACTATCTACAAGAGTTTTGCTAAAGAGAAGGGATCTCTAGCTGCACTTGTGTAAATATTGTGTTCCATACTTGTTCAACTCACACATGATTCCGGGTTCCTTTTTTCTATTTATTCAGTGTTTCCGCTCATGAGTAAACAGTACGAGTTCGCGCTTGTCTCTGTACTCGTCCACGTGAACATGTCTTTTTCTCATGCAACCTTTTGATTGCAACCAGTGCTTATTCTTTCTGATGTGCAAATATGACCGATCAAGGTAATAAAACTTTTAGGCACTGCACCCACTGCCACTCTAAGTACATTCAAAACGTTTCGTGACTAAAGGTGGACAGTAAAAGGAACAAGTTACATTAATTTTTCGGCAAAAAAACGTAGTCAGTGCTCTTGTTAGACGCCGAAATCGGAATATTTTCTTAAACTCGCGTTGATCTCACGGTATGCTGAGATACGTATAAGTAAACGAAACATCATTCATTGAACTACACTTCATGCTCATTCGAGCAACCAAAATTAATATTGCTTTCTATTAGCGCATACACCGTCAGGTAAGCACTCATGTACCGGGAACACTGGGCGAGATGTCGAAGATCCTTGGTGAAAGACAGCGTCTGTGCCTGTTCCTTTTCAGCGATTTCGACTAGAAAATGAAGAAGTGTCATGCGTGGCTTGTTCGAGCGGGTCTCGAGTAGCTTCGGAAGCGTGTTCAGCCGGAAACCAAATGCGTTGCCCGCGTAACTGCCCTGAAATAGAGAAGTCGATCCATCTGAACTGTGGCAGTAGAGGAATGACCATCGAGAAGCACTAATAAAACATCAGCCAACAGATTGGGTATTGTCTCATAGGATACAGTAAATTAGTTGTTTCTAAATTACTAGCCAAAGTATAGATTTCAGTTCCTGGCGGAGTTTTGATTTAACCGTGATTAGTTTGCAGATCATTGACGAAGACCCTTCCACAACAACCGCATCCAATGAACAGAGTTTAATAATACAGCTTTTGCGTAGTTAATCAGAGTGTCCCCTTCATCCATCGATTACACTGCGGCATATCGCTAACACATGTTTTATGAAACTGGACGGTTTTGGTGTTATAAAGATACCATCACAAAACTTAACGTGGTACTGTAATTAATTAGGTTGCACCTCACTGCCGAACTTTAAAGGACACAACTTGAAGGGGGAAAATGGTAAATAAGACAACCTGCTGCTTTCAGCGAACAGGCACAGTAATGATAGTGATTGATAAGCATCAGACAACTAGAAAAAGTAAGATGACTGCATTTATTGCACTATACTTTCGCCTGCTAATGAAATTAGGAAATACAGTAAGGCACGTGCGAATGTGGAGACATATTTCAGCCAGTGACTGCGAACCCGACATCACAACGCTGCCTCGATTATCAGTGTCATCAGATGTGAAATAGCGTATCACATTTCCTTTAACATTGACGAGTCCGCAAAGCCTTTGAGATAAGGCGACATCCAACACTTGACGGGCTGGGCGAGGGGAGGCAAAAAGCATATAAAGTCGCTATCTAACTCGGCCTGAAGATCTAACTCGGTCAGCGGACGAAGACACTGCCACCGAGGCTGCCGGTGGGCTCATCGACTAAACAGAACATAGCTGGGGATGAAAATGCGAGCGCACTAGCCTCGCACAGCGCCTGTGTACGCCTGACATGACTCAGGCGTACACAGCACACAATTTATTCCAATAAGGCTATTAGTCTGCACGAGTGCAAAGTCTTCATGCATTATTATATTAAAGGCGGGCTCTTTGCAGTGGCTTGACGCCATTTGTTTGGCCACAGCCACGCAGCTTACGACATAGAAAAGGCTGTGCTTAATCAGGGTAGGTGTAATGATCATAAATATTCGCTGCCGTTGTTCCAGGTAAGGAAAATAGTGAGGCAAGCGACTGAAAGGCGATGAAATACTATAAAACCGACAACAAAAAAACAAAAAAGCTACGCTACTATGAGACATAGCAACCTAACATTTAAGAACGTTATGGTTTGTTCACCGAGTTGATGAAGTTTCCTGTGATGAGAATGAGCTTGAGGAACTCCTTGAGGCTGCGATTGGTCAGTATCTCCTGGCAGACGCCAATGTAGTTGTCCAGCTGTGGCTTCAGTGCATCGACGCTCGGCCTAAACTCTTCCATCTGGAGCATGCCGTCCACGTAAAGGGCATACAGCCGCAAGTCGCCCAGCATCAGGAAGAACTGCTCCGCCTGGCCCAGCTTGCTCCGATCACCCGTGTACGACCGCAGCATGCTCAACTGAACAAAAAAAACGACGAACACGAACTTCCACAACAATTTTTATACTGCATCCGAGCGAACGCGAGTCGTCTTAGAGTGCATAGGTGGGCTAGGGGGTATTGCTTTATTCATAAAGAACTTGCGGCGTAGGGAATACGACAGACCAAGAGGGCTTCGCGGAACAAAGGCGTGCATTTGTGCAATATCCTAGGTCATGTTTCCATCACTTAAGGTTCTTTACGAAAATAACAAGGTAATGAATAAGGAATCACGGCAAGCTGTTAAGCGTTAAACTTTTCAGAAATGTGTCTTGAACACATGAAAGGGGATTTCAGTGTTTTTTTCCAGCTACCATTGCACGTTTTATGTTGAACGTGAAAGCTACATTAACGAGCTATTTTCTTCTCAGGCATATTTAAAGGACATAAGTCATAGAATGTATTGAATACTAGAAATATCTTTCTTTCGTGAAGTTAATGGCACTCAAGCTGAACAATATACAGCACATAAGACAGAAAATTTTCTTTTATGTATGCAGTCTAAGTGAAAAAACTCGTCATTTCAGAATGGTTTATCAAAAACATTGTTGCCGAAAACAGCCAGTATACCAGGCGTCACATACTGCCACTCTTAGCGGAAACCTCAGCTTCTATCTTTAACAGTCATGGGGCTCGAATTTCGCCCACAGTCCGAGCCAAGCGTGTTCATACGAACTTGCAAAGCTCTAATAATCAACTAGAGCCAATTTGATGATTCGAATAAGCAAAATTATGACTAATAATCATATTCAGGTACTAACTATACATCCTGAACAGAATTAGGGGAGAAATTGGGTCAGCAAGCACGAGCCAAAAAAATATTCTACAATATTGGGGTGTGTGGAATTGTGTGCGCGGAATTTCAAGATAATGTACCTCATCTGGCTCTGGTAGTATCTTCTGCAACATTCGCAAACGTTCTGCACCGATTTCCTTAGACTTGCAAGATCGAATCATGTCGACAATTTCTTCAGGCCCCGACTTGAACTGTTTGAGGAAGATGCAGACATTTAGGCTCCTCTTTCCATCCAGGAGGCTGAGCTGCGATCAGAAATCAAAATGCCATCAATTGTTTGAAAACCAAGGTTATCGTGGGTAATATACGGTTGACATCAGAACCGAGCCCATAATATTTGTCACAAGATGGGTTTTATTAGTCCACGAGTGTCCTGTCAATTTTGTGATCATGTGTCGGGGGCTCATGATCAAGCACATGACTGTTTTTTTTCTCGCTTTTGTTTTAAGAACTTATTTTGACGTAATAAAGCTTTCCGAAGCATTTAATTAGGTAAATAAGGCCACCATTAAGACATTTTTATAAGAGCAATGTTCCACTTCACACATATCTTTTGTTTCAAGCCGAGCGAGAGTGCGCCTTCACTTGACAAAATTTCATGGTCTCTTAATTTTATTGCGATAACAATTGTGTATATTGCTTTTTGCCAACGCAGTCAACGTCATAGTCGCAGTTATGTTCATATAATTTCGAAAGCGATAACATCACCCCACTCATCGCTATGTTCTATTCCAAATCAGAAGGACCAACGCGGGTGAAGTAAAGATGGAACGAACTGGCCATGTTCGTCGCAAGGATGGCGCATGCGATAACATCATCTCGCGTAAGAGGTTTGCCTTCGATTGCTCCTTTGGCAGAGAAGATAAGCCCTACCCGTCTTTCCTCGTGCAAAGAAGCATGGACGTCGGTGGAGGAGACGGGAGGGCTGCGTCGCTCGAGCGGCAACTATGAACAGCGATCGTAAGGTCGTGGTCACGATCGCTGGTGCGCGCCCTATCTCAGCAGACGTCACTAAACGGCACATATTCCCTTCGAAGCGATGCGCCCTAACCCCTTCGCACTGGGGCAACAGACTGAACGAAAACCGCTCCTGTCCCTCGAGCGGCCGCAATTCCTTACACCAGGCTTTTACAGTGGAGCTGTAAGCCCTAAGCTCAAACGTTCGTAATTTCGCACGGCAGTAAAGTATAGACTGAGCGAAGAAGAAAAGCATAAAACATAGAAACAGGCGCACACATGAAGTGCGGAATGTTGGCGCATGTTGGCCTAGTTGGTTCATAAATTCAGCATACAAGTCTGAACTGCGCGAGGAAGACAACATGAAAGAACAGACGCACGCACACACGGGAATCACAGCATTGTTGGTATAGTTGGTTAATAGATTTAGTATAGAAGTGTAAACTGCACGAAGAAAACACGTAACATATAAACACGCGCTCAGGCGATGCGCTTCGTGTGTGTGCGTCTCACAATGTTGTCTTCGCTCACTTTGAACTTGTCTTCTTTACCTGCGAGCCAACTAGCCCAGCAACATCTAATCGGAAGCATCGTCCGCCCCCTAGTGAAGGAGGCTAAGAACGATTGTGAGGAGACTGAAGCATTACATAGGCGTAAATAGTAACCTAATATCAAAGGGGCGGGAAAGAAGTGAGGGTGAAGAGAAGGTAGGGTATAGGAGAGTGCACTGGTGGCGAGTGGAGGAAAGAGGTGATTCGGCTATTGGATACATGCAGGTTGTCAAGTCTAAAGGGTGTTCATTCAGTGTTAAACCACGCCCACGTTCACTTAGCTGGGCACCATTGAGGCTTGCCCTAACCTCCGCTTTACGTCGGTCTTTACGACTTTAAGTCAGTTAAGGCCACGCATAAATTTTAACGTTACGCGAGATCGAATACCCAAGCGTTTGTTGCTGGCCTTGCCTTGTATAACATAACGTGTCACTATCACATTCATTGCTTCACCCTTACTGTAAAAGGGATATCTAGCAGCAAAGCTGGTGAGCGAATTGTTCTTTGCGAGTCGATCGCAGAAGACTATCGTCACCTTAGTGTGTGCCCCACTGCGCCGTCTACAAGAAAACTGTCGTCATTATTTTTCATTTTCATTCATTTATTCAACCTTAAGGACCCGAAGGCATTACATAAGGGGGGTCGTACATTCAGGTTGTAAGTTTCTAAGCAATGTAACAATATGAGGGTACCCACTGATTACAATGAATAAGCAAATAAATAACACAAGCGGAACTAACACGCATAACAAAACATAAAAAATATGATGGGCGACAAATAAGTTCTGGGAGTACAATAAAACACTATAAACGCAAGAGTTAATGCGCTGTTAGGACATCGCATTTGGATTTTGGAAAAGCATCATAAACAGCTATGTACAACAGAAATTGGCTAAACACAAACACTCACCTCTGATCCACCAAAAATGAAGAAGGAAACAGTTATCCCAGCAACAAATGTCTACGAAGCGAGGCCGCTGTGCCGAAGACTCCGAGTGCGAGCAACGAGAGAACACTAGGGAACGGGAAAGGTTATACGGCAGCTGCGAGAAGACCCGGAATCGAAGGAATGCCTACATCAACGAATACGGGCGCGTAGATCTATCAAAGGTGCGAACGCTTAGTTTGAGCACGTGTTCGCACTTCTGTAGTTCGAGCATCCATGTCACGTCCACGACTGTCTGTGGCTCAACTCGAACCTCTCTGTGATGCGGAAACTCTGCATAAATTTCTTCGCTCTAGAAACCAACGTAAAAACAGCCTAGCAGCACTTAGCTGAAGCCTATAGCAGCAAGTTTGAAGAAACCTGGGACTTGCATGACCTAGCTAAGACAAAGAAACAACCTCGAAGCGACCAGATCCGTCTTCACAATTGTCAGCAGTTTTGCTGTTACAAGCATTGCAAGGCGCGGTGCAAGCTTCGTCAATTCTTTCGTTCATGATTGATTGATATGTGGGGTTTAACGTCCCAAAACCACCATATGATTATGAGAGACGCCGTAGTGGAGGGCTCCGGAAATTTTGACCACCTGGGGTTCTTTAACGTGCACCCAAATCTGAGCACACGGGCCTACAACATTTCCGCCTCCATCGGAAATGCAGCCGCCGCAGCCGGGATTTGAACCCGCGACCTGCGGGTCAGCAGCCGTGTACCTTAGCCACTAGACCACTGCGTCGGGGCAAATTCTTTCGTTCAGGTGAGATTTGACTACCAAAGATCAAATGTCTTTTTTCTACATACCACACATGTAAAAACAGCATTAAGCACAGAAGGTGAGGAGAACACACACGTTTAGAATTGAGAATATAAATGACGAGAATGCAGAGCTACGGCTTACCAGTGCTGGCTCCCGTTTTTTCTTCTTGTCTGGTGGCACCTTCGGTTGCGCTGTGGTGGCCGTCTTTTGGCAGAAGAGCTCTTCGAGCTGTTTGAAGTTGAGCTTTCGTTCAACGTGCTCTTCCTGGGCTTCCTTGGTGACGTCGCTCCAGATGCTCTTGCCCCCTGAAGAAAACAAAAGGTTCACCCCATGTGCAGAGCGCACAACGACGTGCACTGTATAAGATCAGGCCAACGTGACCCCACGTGAAAAAAAAGACTATGACCGGCAAAAGTTGCAGAAGTTTTAGCACAACTTGTACAATCTTTGTTATACTTGAGTGCACAAGGCTTGACACCGACGAGGGTAACAATGCGGAATCGTTTGTCAGGATGAAATGGCTTGCAGCGCACGCAGCTGCAAACAAGCGCACTAGAAGAAATGAACACAAGCATACTAAGTTCTAACAACACAGGGCTTGTGTGTGCTTGTCGTTTATTATTTCATACTTGTTTCCTGTCGGACTATAACAAGAGACATTTAATAAAGGCCCCAATAACCTCTTGATCACAGAAAGAACTTAGCCTTCAGAAAGTACTTATGATGACCAGCGAAAACAGGGTGCATTAGAAGAAAATATAAAGGCGGAAAAGCACGTTGTGTTGGATTTCCTGCAGAAACATCTCGAAACCTTAAAGGGACACTAAAGTTAAATAACAATTTATGTCATAGTGAAAGCAGTATAAAACGACAATATTATCAACAGTGCCCTACTTACCGAGAAATTAAGGTAAATGCACCCGAACACATACGCTACGCGTAGGACATTCGCAAAATGATCCTGAAAACGCAGGAGGTACCGCGTTTACTACACTAAACTTACTACACTAAAAAACTTTCCGCGCATCAAGACACATAATAAATTGCTGCTTGTTCGTTTATGTGTTATTCATAGAAAAAAGAACCACCCGACGATAATGCGGGAAATTACGCGAGTTGTTCAAAAGTTCAATTTTCGCCTGGTTAAATTGGGCAAGTCGTGCCATCTAGCGGGGGCCAGTTGAACGAAGCGCGTTTATCATCTCGGAGGCCACAGCAGGAAATGGTTCAATGGCCGTTGTTGCTGCTGTGGCTCCCACTACTTTCGTTCTGCTGCTAATAGTGTGAGGTGAAGCGCAGTACAGCCGGGCAACGCTGTGCACGGCAACAGTGGCGTGATTGTTCCGCTTGAGGCGGGTAGTTTGAAGTGCGCTAGCCCAATGTGGCCCTTTAAAACGTGATGCTATTTCAAAATATGCTATTCCTTGGCACTAAAGTAACACTAAGAGGTTTCTGAACCACTATTTCAACAATCAACGGCAACCGAATAGTTGCCTTTCGTGTCCCTTTATTGCTGGCTGATCCTTTTCTTCATACCGGAACAGCACAGAGACGAATCACGGCGACTGAACGACACGGCACTCGTGTTGTTCAGTCTTCTTGGTGATACGTCTTTGCGCTGTTCCAGTATGAACACAAGCCAACCAGCCCAACTCTCCCTTTTGCTGATCCCTTTGCAGTACATAATTCGAATGAGGTTGTCACAGTGTTGGCAGAGCGCAACCTTCCAGGCCGTTTGCAGCACCTGCGTACTCTCTCCTTTTCTCGTGCTGTGTTCTGTTTTGCGCTGGCCATCATGAGCATCTTTCATGTTCCTACTCACCCGATTTGTTACCCTACTCCCGAAAGGAGACAACAATGCAGGAACAGGGGGAAGAGGGGTTGACAAAAAGGTGTCGTTGAGGTCGCCAGGGAGATCTTGCCTGGATTAATGCTCACCACATACAAGGGTATCTGGCACCTTAGTCCAGTTGAGAGTCTTCATCTTCTGCTGCGGTTTAGGCAACGTGTGAAAAGGACCGGGAGAAGCCGATCCACGTGGCGCTGCTTGGAGTTGCGTCGCCTTGGACGGCGTAATTTCGGTTTCCAGGCCATCACCATGAGGGTTCTGCATACCTGGCAGTGAAGGTGGTGGTGGTGGTGGAGGTGGTGGTGGGGGTGGTGGCGGCGGTGGTGGAGGTGGTGGGGGTGGTGGAGGAGGCGGAGGTGGTGGGCCGGATGGTCCGCTGGCAGCGGCTGGTGCTGCAGGGAATATGGAAATACAATATAATTTAAGTTATTCTAATATGGCTGGCGCATTACACGAATACTGCAAATTTCCACCCGTAATCTATGGTGTTCGATGGTAAATAGGGTAAGAAACGCAAACATTTTTGTAACCACTCTATATACTGCAGAAATCGAGTTCTGCCGCCGCGCGAGCAGTTGAGACACAATGACGTATTTCTTGATTTTTTTTTTAATTTTTGGTGGCAGCAGTATAGAAAAGCATTCTTGAGGGAATGGCATATCCCTTCGCTGTTTCAGAGAGAGTTCCCATCATTCAGCTGGCTATTGTATATAACATTAATATATCAAGTATATAAACAAAAGAACTGTGTTTAGTGTTTGTGTATTGACAGGAAGTCACGGCTGTCCTATAAGTGCGAAGCACTTTAGGGGCCGGGCTGTCGTATGACGTATTATATTGTCACCGTCGTTTGGCGTAATGCTCCATGCATAGCATACTGAGGGCGCGCTTGCGCAAAAAAAATCTTGTTTTCCAAGCGCCTTAATGATGATGATCCCTTATCATCAGCAGCATAATATAACTAGTGTGCTCGGTATAGCAAAGGCGATACCACGTACGTATAGATAGAAAAAAAGAGGACGCAAGCCCGAACTATAATGAAAGACAAAGGAAAAAAACAGGAAGAAAATTAGCAAGGGCAAAAAAATAGATAAACAAACAAAAGAAGCCAATAAATGAAAATAAAAACAGGAAAAGACAGAAAAAAACTGGAAAAGTAGAAGGAAAAGAAAGCGAAAAGAAGCGAAGATGGCTGCCCAGCTTCGCCTTTCTTTCTGCCTTTGAATCACTTGTGCGAAACTGGCGTAGTTTTAAATTCGAATAGATCTTTTTTGTTGTTGTTGTTTATTCAAAAATAGATACATTTTTCATGAATACATTTTTTGCATGGCGAATGAACAATTGGAGGTCCCAAAGTAAAAACTGTCAGGGGGACCTCCTAACAAAATGTAAAAAGAGTATTAGCTTTTTAGTCAGCAAACAGCGACGAAATCACAGCAATATTTAAAAGAAAAATGGTGCAAAAACGTAGGGCCATATGAGCAATAGTGACAATTTGCTTGAAACAAAGAAACCCAAAAGAAAACATTCAAATCATAAGTCATTAACAATAAGGCCTTCAAGCGCTTACTAAAGGAGTACATTGATCATGATTTGACATGAACAGGCAGCATGTTCCACAGTGTTATGCATAAAAATCTTGCCGTCATTTGACCATAGCTGGTACATACTTTAGGTAGAAATAGATTACAATTAGCTGAAAACATCATGTTGTTAGTATTTACAAGAGTAACTCCCGAGAAACTGAAAATGTATAATTCATTATTAAGGATACGAAACATGATCATTAAATTTTGTGGCTGAAAAGTTTATACAGAGGTAAAATGTTCATGATATCTATCTATCTATCTATCTATCTATCTATCTATCTATCTATCTATCTATCTATTTATCTATCTATCTATCTATCTATCTATCCGTTTACGTATGGGTGCTCTCATGATCACCCCCTTAGCTTGGGGTACACCAGCTAGTATGGGAGGGTAAGATGGTTTGTCAAACACAACTCGCTGCTCATGAGATGAATAATATTACAATCTCATCGCGTATGTCGTCAAACGCTTTCCAAAAAGCAGTGCCAGGTACCCGCCCCCGGGTGTGTGCCACTGGTATGCGGTATGTGCCACAGGTAATGGACCTTTTATATCTACCCAGGAACGTCAACAACACACATGGGCAACTTAAACACTTGAGCGTTAAGAAAAAGCTGCCATAGTCAGCGTTGACCGGATAAATGCCAACAGTGAATGTCAGTGTCCCAGAAGAATCAGACCCCAAAATTCTGCGTAGCAATGAAGTATTCTACCACAGAGCCACGCCAGGCCTCAGATATATTTTTTCAGATAGACCATAATGTTCGTGTAACGTCAATTGCAGTTACAGCACTGGCTGTCCGATTTTATAAACATTCTATATGTACTCCTATGCTACAGCCGTCATGTCGGGTTAACGTAACTTGTAGTTAGGCGCCATCCACTGAAGTGTATTTGTGTAGCAGCATTGAAGGCTACCATTCTCACGCGCACCCGCGCAAACATCGGCACTTCATATCAGCTTACCACTTCTGGTGTTGCCAATATCCGTGTTGCTGTTGGCATCGTTACGCAACTGTAAAAAACTGCTAATATAAAACATACGCAGCTGTTTAACGTATGTTTGTGCGATGATTTGTACATATATTTAGCGCCACTTCATAACGTCAGGCTAAATAAAAGATAAGACGTATCCACCTTCCATCCGCATGCTTCGCATAACATCGACTCCCAAGGTTCTTAACAAACTTCGGCGACTTTGAGCTTATCTATCTATCTATCTATCTATCTATCTATCTATCTATCTATCTATCTATCTATCTATCCACCTAAGACTTTTAGCTCTCCTGGCCGTTTCGATAATGGTATCAATACCAAACTTGGTATGGCATAACATGACTGTATGAAGAACATATTTCACTAGTCGTAACTTGAAAATCATGATATGTATATCACGAATGTCATGTTTTACATTCCATGGTCCTGCAGCTCTTGCGGTGGTTTCGTTCGCCGGCGTTCATTTCGTCGCGTCAGGCCGGCATTGCCACGCCAGGCGCCGGTCTTGGCATATATTCGCAGGCGCGCGCCGTGCTTCGTTGCTTTGACGCGTACACGTTTCAGCGCGTGCAGCATCCCTCCGTCACGAAAAGAGGGAGACGCAGTGCTGGCTGGGTAACGCATCGGCGTGAAATGCAGCATGTCACTTTTCGCGCCAGTTGCCGTCGTGCTGCGCCGACGGACGCTAGTCGCGCCTGGCGTCAGACAATACAGTGCTCGCGCTTTGGTAACGTAGCGTCGCTGTGCCCAGCGTGCGCGCGGATCAACGCTTCATTGAAGTACATTGGGCTCTTTATGATGCACTCGTGGCTGTTTTGCTAACTCCATATATACCAAATTTGGTGTTACGTAATGTCAATGGATGACGAAATATATGACTGACGCAAACATCATAATCCGGACAAGCATGTCATGTAAGAACATGACAACATACCGCACTCATAGCGTGCTGGCGGCCGTTTCGCTAGCTCCACGTATACTAAATTTGGTATCACGTGACGCGAATAGATGATGAAGGTAAACGACGCATCCAAACATGATAATCATGGCACGGAAGACGTGTACGACATCATTTACTTCCAGGCGTAACATTGTGCTGATTTTAGAGTTAAATATCAACCTTCCGAATTCGTGCTTCGCATGTCATCGATTCCCACTGTACGTGGGATCAGCCAACTTTTCTCCGTATGTTTTTATCTCCTTCTCGGCTGTGTACCGCTTTCTTGCGTGACCACCTGAACGCTGTGCTATTCGCAAGCACGAGCGTTGTTTCTAGACGAACGGTGGCGTTGTTAAACACTGCGTGACTCGCTACTTTTTTTTCCGCTTCGTGGTTGCATTATAATTTTTTGGCTGTGTTCAATAGTTCACATTTTTCTCCTTGTAGGCTGTACTCCCTTAACCGAACAATGTCATGCTGCCCGGTGCGCTAGAAATTTTAATGTTGTGGAAGAAAATTTTAATTCCAACGTACAGAACACCTTACCTCCATTGATGGGTGAAGCTTGAGCTCCTTTGAGTCCTAGAGGCTCACTCGATGACAAAGGCGCGGATAGGCGTCCGGTGCCGTTGAGCCCCGGGTGACCCAGGACTTCAGGCGATGTCTTACACACAGTCGGGACAGCCGGCGGCTGGCCATCGGTCGACGATTGATGCACAGAGGAGCGTGTCAGCTGCGTCGAGCGCGATGACGATCGCTGGAGCGAGCCTTCGATGCTATGCTTCTTGACGCTTGTCGACTTGCTCCGCTCGACACCGATGAGCTCCTGACTCCTCCGAACTACGGGTGAGGGCTGAGAAGACCTCCGCGACTGATTAGACTTGGACCTAAACGACGTGGACCGTGACAGATTGGAGACCTGCACGCCCGTAGGACCACGTGCTGAGCCCTTCTTGAAACCCTTTAAAGAGCAACACGAAATGCGCACGCGTAAGCAGAGCGTCCAGCACCGCCACCTAAGCGCCTATCCCATACCTCAGTTCCAGACGTCGTGCACCATAATAAAGAAACGTGCTTCGTAAGACGGTGAGACCAGTGCAGCATTATCTCGGCAAGGCAGTTTGCGCCCGCCCGCTACCCGTTACTCGGGGATACATAAAGTTGTTCATTCATTCATTTCTTCAGTGCGGCAAAAAAGGGGTGTGCTGTCTTGTGGGTGCGTGTGATGGCACATGCAGCCTATCATGCACATTCTCCCTCACAGGACCGAGGCTTAAAAAATCCTTCGATTCCTTCCGAAACTCAATAATACGCTTAAGTTGCAGCGCTGTATGCTGTCAGTGAAGTGTTCTGTGAGCACTGCAGAAAGTAACGTAAAATGCCTGACTGGCAGCCGCAGCATGAACCTCTCTAATGCAAGGCTCATAACGGATTTTGTACTTCTCGATTTTTTTCACTGGCACTGGCTGTCATTGTCACAGAGGGAAAGCAAGGCAAAACGTGGTAGAAGCAGAGTAGAAACAAGTTACAAGCAAGACAGAAGCAAGGCATAAGCAAGGCGTAAGCAAGGCACTAGCAATGTAAAAGCAAGGCACTACTAAAACAAAGGCAAAGCACAAGCAAGGCAAATCAAAGCAAGACTGAACTATCTCTGCGCACCTGAGTGATGAACTTGAAAATGTTCAGCCTGCTCTTAGGCGGTGGCGGGGAGCACTCGGCAAAGACATCGGAGTCGCATTCGCTTCGGTGGCGGCCGTTGTCCAGCCGCTCCATGGCTGCCAGCTCCAATGGTGCCGGAGTCAGCTTGGGTCCCATCGCGTTGTACAGGGGCAGCACGGGACCCGAGCTCAGCTGCTGTGACAGCCGCTCCAGCAGTTCCCAGGCAAGGTGGCTGCGATGGCAAGGGCTGCGGCCAGCTGCCCACGGCCACGCACGGCGCGCGATCTCAGCGACCGCGCCTCCCACACAAGTCGCACACGTGCTTCACTATACTTAGGGCGCTAACGTCAACACCTAAGGTGTTTAAGCATGTCATTACAGTACACACCGGAATTTACAACCTGGTTTCATTTTTGTTCTCTCCCATTCTCCTACGCACTATACGGCTCGATCGCCCGAACTGCTGTTTAATGAAGCCCTTCTTGTAATCTAAGAAAAGTGAGCTTCATGTGATTACTGTCAACTTGCAGCTGCGGCTTGGCTCTAAAGTAACAGTAGCGGTAGCTAGGGGCGTAGCCGGATTTTTATTTTTTGCTGGGGGGTGGAGTAGCTTCAACGATAGTTTATGTGTGCGCGTTAAACGTCTCAATAAGACCCTGGTTGACATAGTAAGCATGTATGTAAACGTAGAGCAAGAAAGGCCGGAGTACGTCCAGCCCTACGTGACATTCGCTTACAACACGGCTAGGCAGACCAGAGTGAAGACGCCATTGAGCCTCGTTTATGGCAGTGAAGTTACGACAACGTTAGACGTGATGCTTCTTGATAAAAATGACGACAATGGGAAGGACGCTGGAGAGTTTACACAGCAAGCAGAAGAAACAAGACAACTTGCCGGGTGGCGAATCACCTAGCTACAAGACTATGACGCCGGACTCTACAACTACCGGCACAGAATCGTCACATACAACTTGGGCGAATAAGTGTGGATCTGAAAACCTATTCATCGGCGTGGGCTTTCTGAAAAGCTGTGGCGAAGATACTTCGGACTTTACGAAGTTCTGCGACGCATCAGGGACGTCAACTGCGAGGTTGTTCGGAATTCCTCATCGGTCAAATTGCCCAAGAGATTCGCCAGAAATTGTTCACACGTTTCCGACGAAGCCATCCTTTTCATGACTAACTGCCTGTACCTTGCATTCTGAACTTTTCACATCAGAGCGATGCTTTCTTTTTTATTAAGGGGAATAATGCCGCACGTATTAAGCCAGTGGCGACGACAACAAAAGAGCGCGAGTGTTCTTGGCACAGCACAGGGACGAAGACGACGTTGCAGTGTTTTTGGTCATTGATATTTGTTTGCGATCCTCCGTTTACTCGTTGATCCCGCGTTGTTACAATATACGCAAGCAAAATTAAAAACCTCGGGTAAGTGGGTGTCGAACTTCCACAATCCTCCCCTCCCCTTGTCTACACGCCCCTGACAGCAACTGTACCGGTGTTACTATCTGTTAAAATGTTACTTCAGTATTTCTTAGATGGCATGTATTCGTATGCATGTGTAGGGTCCTCTATTTGCATAAGCGAAGGCGGACGTTCAACCGACGTTAATTAATAGCATGCAGTATGCCAATAGGTAGAAGGAAAAACAAAAGACTGAGCGTGGAACATCGTCAGTAACTGTGGCGGTGTTTTCACTTTGTAAGTTTCTTTACTCTAAAATCGAAAAACTATAAGACAACTACATTTTAGGCCGATCCCACACAGTGGGTATGAGCCACATGTGAAGGGCAACACGAACAAGAGCTGTGGCGGTGTTTCTGTAGCCCTTGCAGAGATCTGCAAGCATCTCTTTATTTCTTCTTGCACAGCCCCAGTCAAGTGACGGCAGTTCTTTACTCGTGTTCTCGGAAGCAGCCTTCGGGAAAACGTATACTTTTTCTTTCAACTAAGGACTTCCTTATAGCGAATCCTGATGCTCTAAACATTACGCCACTACATACCCAATGACTACGAATAATACCCTGCACTAAAACTATCGATTGGTTTATTAATTTACTGTGTACCACTGCGTCGTCAAAAAAGGCTTATTCCTTATGTAGCATACCAGTGGCTCATAAGATTCGATCAGGAGAGTGGTTACGTCCATGTTTTGTCTTCAGGTGCCACAGGGATGTCTAACACGACACTCTGCGTTGCTCATGCACGTGTAGTTTTGCATAATACGAGACGAGACATCACGATATCAACAGCCGTGCCGTATTGTGTATCCTCGCAGCATCTTCCAAAGGGACATTGCAGATTGGTTGCTTCAGTCGCCTGAGGTTGTGTAAACAGAGCAAACGGCCCAACTGTCAGTAGCCTATTCATTACTTCTTTTGCCCAATCATATACCTGTGTGAATACGTAAAATACGAGCAATACTTCAATTAAAACTAACTCTCGAGGGTTGTTATAAAGAATAGTAACTTGATGCCTCCCTCTAAACTTACCAGGAAAAGCCTTTAGAGTTTGTAAATATCGCAGGACTGGTACACGTTTTGATCGAAAAGGTGAGAGATGTAATGACAAAGCTTACTTTGCATTCATGTCTTCCTGAAGGTTAGACTGATTCGGTCCCGTTGAACTACCACTTTATTTTTTGCCTCAACACATTAGCTATTGTTAACGATGCGTGACGCGAAATTTACCGCGGTCGCTAAATCAGAATGTTTGCAACCGCAGTTTACTACCAATACAAACATAATGGGCGGAAACTTGGAGTATGGCAAAGAAACTCGACAAGCCAAAAACCACGAAACGTGCGATAAAAGTAAAAATTAAGGGGGCCCAAAAGCTTCGCTTATAGGAGTTGAACGTGATAGCGACATCCAGTTCGTAGTGCGTACTTCAAAAACTTTGCTATGCACCCACTACGTGGCATATATGCGCAGAGGGAGGCAGCCGACATTCATGCCAACTTTAGAAGAAAAAAATGATCTTCCATGGGCAAGCCACATAATGCAGAGGACAAATAATCAAGGTCAGCTAGGAGAGACTGAATGCTTATCATAGAATACTAGTAATTGTTGGTGTTTAACGTCCCACAATATAATTATGAGGGACGCTGTAGTGGATAGCTCCGGAAACTACGATTACCTGTGGTTCTTTAACGTGTGGCTAAATCTAAACACACCAGCCTTTAACAATTTCACTTCCTTTGTAGATGCGGCCACAGTGGCCAGGATTCGATTTCGCGACCAGTGGCTCAGCAGTCAAGCATGCTTATCACGAAATAAAAGACGCAGTCGGGAACAGCAAAAGGGCTAGATGGACAGACGAAATGAGAAATTTCACGACCATTAAATAGAACCAACCATATTATACAATTGTGATAAAATTTAATCATTCGCTGTGGCATCACCTGTACTACCATGAATGAATCATCATAAAATTATTGAATTGTCCGATAACTGATTCAACCGCAAGAAGCAAAATTTAGAGAAAGTTCGGATGTGCGCAGTCTGATGAAAAAAGCACGATCTAAGGGCACTCGGTCAGCAGTCGATACTTCTGCATATTTTTAACATAGCGTCTCATTTCCAAGTTTGCGTATTTGACAGTCGACCATGCGACGCGACTATACAGCCCCAAGACGTTGTTCTTCATTGAGCTGTCTATAGACCTTTTCACTCAATGCTCTCTGGGCGCCACCATAGCCCTCTCTTGGCTGTATTTAGTTCGCGTGACACCCCAAAAAATGCTCTGCCGAGGCTGTGTCGTCAAATTTTGTACTCTCGTGCAACAGCCCAGGAAGTAGTAAATCCTCCTTTCCGTAAAACAAAATTCCCAGCATATCCATGGAGTGCATAATAATGTGTGGGGCGAAGCGTCCATCGGTCCGTACATTCGCGCGTCCGTCCGGGCGTCCGTTCCTGCGTTCTTCCCTGCGTCTATCCGTGCGTCTGTACGTCCGTGTTTTTGTAAAGTTAACACTCCAAGTACCACCATCTCGCATCTCTCTGATCATATATTCATCGTGTAGAAGTAACGCCATTCAGCGGACATTCCAAGGACTACACGAGAGGTAGCACGGTTGGACTAGAAAAGCGGCACGCGCGCACT